>JAYKXP010000090.1:0-208792 GCA_037176845.1 Paramarasmius palmivorus | reverse complement strand
TTAAAACGGCATCTCTTTACGTAAACTATCGTTGCTCTGACTCAGGGCCTTTAATGTACTCGATATGCGAAAGAGCATCTTCTGGGCGGTTGATTCGTGCTGAACTATTGGCAAAAGGTAGAGAATTCAGCAGGATATCTGAATGGCCAAGATGAAATACGCACATGAGGTAGTTTATTATCTTTGTCCGAGTCATAGTCGTCTGCCCAAACGAAACTCAGATCGAACGGAAGGAATATAAAAGGCGCCTGCAAATGCTATACATACCATAAGAGCTCTCGCATACGGTTGGACTGTCCCGTTATGTCGCAAAATGCTCTGAAGCTGTTCATCTGAGCCTTCTGTCACCGCAATAAGTCTCTGTTCCAAAGCCCAAAGGCAGAGATTCAGCAAGTCCTCAGGAACTGTTCAAATTGGTATCAGCATGAACTTGAAAGGAAGAAAAGGTAGAAATGCACCGTCTTCCTCATGGCAGAAATACGAAAAGACGTATAGATTGGGCAGTAGGTATTGGTATGCAATTGATGGGTGCAGAACACCAAGAACTTGCGCGCCATTGTTGGGTTGTGTCATGTCGATACACATCAAATCAGTTGGTGGTGGTTCTTCCAGCATCTTCACAGCTGTTCGTTCAAAGCATCAGCTCTCCGTTGGTCATCGATTATACCAAAGTGGGCTCACCGATCTTCGCCTCCTCCCTAACATCGGTGAGGTTTGGTAATCTAGCCTGAAGATCATCGATTACGTCCGCCGGGAGGCCAGGAAGATGCGCCCTTGGTTGATTGAGGATGTCAGAGCGCAAAGCGATTTCAAGGGGCATGGATGATGGTGAAGGGAAAGAAAGAAAGGGTCACAGGCTGCTTGTGATACACAGCATAGGTCCTAGGATTGAATAACGGCACGAGTCATACATGAGGCTGGGCGCAGTAGAGGGAAGGTTCCATCTTCGGGCAATGATGTAGTGGGCGTTTGGCTGATAAGAGTTGGAGAAGAGGTATTGCTAACTAGAGAAGGTCAAATTTATGTAGAATGCTCTTCTAGAGATGGTGTGTTGACGAACCATTGACTTTATTTCACGCTTGTAAAATCTTTGGCTATATCAAGATACGCCGCATACTACGGTCCGTGGGTGTCAGAACCATGGAAGCCCTTTCTAGCCGTGTTCTACGCCTTACGTTGAGGGCACCCCCACTTCCTAGACACAAGTGTGAGTTCCTCTTTGATCAACAGTAAGGAATGGAAGATATGGCACCTATATGCGTGATTTTGCAAGGATGTGAAGGGCTAGGGAAGCGAGTATCCAAGGCCATTCGTTGGACGCGATAGTATGGCATAGTTGTTAAAATCGGTGTGAGTTTAATGCAGCACACGGAAATTAAAGGTTTTTTACACGTCCTCTGTAAACCAAACAATGCAAATGTCCGAGCCTTATGAGTCGTTGCTGCATCTCGCGTTCTCACGTTTCACAGTCATTTCACGCGACTCCCCGCTCTTCAGGCTGTATGACACTGTTCAAAGACCTAACGCATGTTGAAGACGTCTCAGAAGCGCTGAAGTACGAGAAATTGAGAAAAACGGTGATCCTTGATTATAAAGACTTGGGACGTACATTCAGGAGCTAAGCTCGCGAAGAATTTAAGTGCAGTAGAAACGGTACGTGTGTGGAAGAAGAGAATAAACTCGGAACTAGCTGGCTGTCATGGCTCGGCGTTCGGGCTCAGGCGTTGGGGGTTCAGCATTAGGGGTTAGACAAAATGTCATGGATATATGTATAAAAAAGCGGGAGAAAGAAAACCGGGGAGTGTTACCTTCTTGGCTCTGACAAAGGCGCGGGACTGATGACAAAGCATGGCCACTATACGTGAGATGGCCGACTGGGCTTCGAGTTCTTCTTTGTCCTTTTCACCACCTTCATTCCAAATCCCCGAAACTTCAAACTCAATTCGAAGTTCGCCGCTTTTTTTTTCACCAAAGGCAAGGATGAACTTAGGGAGAAGATAGCGAAATCAATGAATGAAGAACTTGGATATTACATATATGACACTGAAATCCAGAGCATATTGCGACGTAGTACTACGATATCCCTCGCTGAAGCTTGACATTGAACTCATTTGATTTATAGCACGCGATGGGAAGGAATGCTTTCGATTCAGTACGTGTACATCCTGTCGTTGCTTCAAGCCTGACACATAATTTTGAAGCACCTGGTGGTTACTAAATTCGAATGACCATCATACACTGTATGCTCATCCTTTCGCACGGTGCTGCAACTTTCTAAAAACGAGAGATAATGGTGCATCAGAGGGAACATCTCCTCGGACAGTCGATTCCTGCCGATGGCTTTCATTACGGCCTTGTCTTAGGGCAACGCGTTCTGCTATGAGAAGTTTTCTGTGGAAAATTTCGCGCAAGATGGAATATTTTGCATAACGCCTGCAAGACGTAGGTTCTGGATACGTTGGCGAAACAACAGGATGTACAAAGATTGCTCTGTGGTTCGTCTTCCAATTATTTTTCTCGCTATCGAGTTACCATTAACTTCGAGGCTCTTATTAGTCGTGTGTCTTCTTAGGTAAATACTGCAGTAAAATGATAGCAAGGAAATGTACGTCGGAATATATTGTACATTACAGGATATTTAAACTTCGATTATTAGGGAAAAAATTATATAGGCATATTACAAGACATCGAGTATTTGGAGGGATTCAATTTACACGATTTACTGTGACGCTTGATATCCGATTTGGTGACCGTTCTCTGCGGACAGAAAGGACATTTGTACGGCCTTTCTCCTCGATGAGACCTGATATGATCTGATTCGAACCCGTTGTTAGATGCTACTCCCAAGATTTTGAATAAAAATCGGCCTCACTGTTTAAATTGTGGCGGGCCGTAAAAGTGGCCGTGCAAGGCGAGAAGTCTGTGCACTGGTACAAATTCCTACCCGGAAGTCTGCGTTTCTCATTTGCAGCCCTGACACGCTCTGATGCTACGACTGGCTTCTCAATAATTTGGTGCTCGACGACGGGAATCACAGATGGTGTAACGGCGGTGTAGGTGCAGCGGTTTCTGTGCATCCGAGCTACTAGAGCAGAATTATCGCCAGTGGCATCGCATGACAAGCCTTCAAATGTGCTGTGCTATATGGCGGTTGCATGGTGCACAGAGATGAAAGAGGTAGTTGACACAGAATTCTCGAGGGTGGAGGCAAATGGAACAAGGAAGACATTCCTTATGGTTGTGTAAAATATGATCCAATGTTCAGGAAGTTGCTGAGGTTTTCGTAGTCATGTCGACCTTCCAATAGTGCATAGTTTTCTTCGTGATATGATAGCATACTCCAGGACCCGTCCAACGACGGGGACGGGTCTCCGGTTCGATGATTTGCAATGACTTGGACACTTGCTTGGACACTAGAAGACTGGTGAGGAGGTTGACAGGCTGAGGAATGCATATCAAGCGTATGTTCGTATCCATATTTGTGCTGCGGTTTTGATTAGGGATGAGAGCAACTGGATTGGTGTACTATAACAATTAACGTCAGTTATGCCTTTTATGTTTCCATCTACAGAACCTAAACGTCTACTGCTGTACTATCTCAGAACTTGTTTGGTAACCTTGCGCAGGAATAGGAACAGTCTCAATTGCACCTCACCGGCACCGCCTAATGACGCGTCTCGTTGACGCGGAATTGTCGTATGCAGTCTCAAGTAATGCTGGTATTTCCTGCTGACTTCTGTCTATGGTCATTACCGTCAACAAATACCGTCTTTCGGTGTGTCGACCACCCCGGACTACATTTATTAGGTACATTTTTCATACAGCAATAGGTCCCACTCTTACCAATCCGTCCTCATATCTTCGCAGGATTGCCCGTGATGTTACGTTCAGGGGTCAATTCGAAAGGTATCTCAATGACTCCGGACTACATTGATTAGGTCCTCTTGTGGTTCGCCGCTCACTATCAACTGAGCTCCTACAAAGCTGTACATATATCAGCACTCTTCGAAGAGCGGGATCTCATAAGGAAACGACAGAATGATTCGATCAACGTTCACTACTTAGTTGACAGTTGTGCGGCCTTCCGTTGGTGCCAGTCACAGATTTGGTTTTACAATACTACCTAATCCTACCCTCCGCAGATCGCTGATTATGAAGCCCCATGTACCTACAAACTACTGGGTTTTTATAGTAACCCGTTATCGCTGCAATGGTTATCGATTGAGTTTGAAAGTGCGATGTAACTTCTGATGGGCATGTTGCCATTATCCACTTGACTCGGAAAACTCAGCTCGAGTTGTAAGTAGTACCGTTGTTTCGTGTTTTGTAGCTCCTGCGCGGTATTCAGCGAAGGAGTATTGTAAACAATGCTCGATCAATGCTCAATCTCAGCTGCGACCAACTAGTTTCCGTAAACCAATCATCATACCAAATCACTTCTAGCGTTTTCAATCTATTACAACAATCGCTAGCGCCCCACGCTGCCATTACTAGCCCAAATCACTGGAGCATATTTGTCTTGCCTTTCGGTCGCTTCCGAGCAAGCTCCCAAAATTGTCTCCTTTAATGGCATCCACGGACGCATCCTCAGCTGCACTTTTACAACGCCTCTGGGAGTCATTTTTATATCACAAGTTACTCCTCGAATTACGCCACTGCCTGTTACACGGACTGACATCGGGAAAAAACCAATATCAATGAGGACCGCGTGGGACATACATATCATTGCATACTTGGCAGCGAACACCGGCGAAAAACCAGACTAGATTTACTTGAGATCCACGAATAAGTATTCCGAAACGACCTAGAGCAGCAACCTTCCGGAGTCATGTTCCGCCATCACAAGGACAATTGAATGTTTGGATGATGCAGAGGATGCCAACGATGGGGATGGGTGCTTTGTTGATTTGATGGTACCGAAATGCCATTCGCTGGAGGTGGTAGATAGAGTGGACATGAGGTCATCTGGAAAGCGAGCGTCAGGATGGAGGTCAAAGGTGGCTTGGTCACCGAACTGGGAACGGAAAGTGTCATGTAATGCAACCCAAGCCCTAGCTTGTTCAATAGAAAGACTTTTCTCATAGGATTTGGATTGTGGAACGAAGATTGATGAAACCGATAGAGACCGGTTGAGGCGGGTAGCTGAGGTATCGGGATAAGCAAGGGGCTGCCTGAAAGACTGGCCGATACTCACGGCAGACGGTACATGCGAGATATTATATCTCAACATGCTTTGGGCAGTGTCCGAGTTCGAGTTCCGGAGACACTAGTAGCTAGCTGTCGATACTTTACTCTTTTCGTCGTCAAATGTGGAGCAAGATAGACTTGGGGTTGAGCGCTGAGCTTTCACCAGGCTCGAGTCACGGTAATTGTATCGTCAATGAAATCATTTAATGGATATCTTGCAGGAGTGACGCGTAGAGAGAGAGCATTCGTTGCGCGATGTTTATGGCCATGGTTCGAAATCAAGCTATTTGCTCCGCCCTTCAGACTTCGACATCTCTTTCCGTTCAACCTGAAGGTCTCTTCAGCAGAATAACGGCTTAAAAGAAAACGAGACTCACGGTAATAGACAGTAGCTTGGACAAGTCCTATCGAGGGATTTTTCGGAGCTCGTTGTCGGATAGTGGGCACAGTTGAAGACAATACTCCAAGTTCTTGCCAGTACTCGGACTACCGTGAAAATGTTCGCAAAGGTATTGAGAAGATTGAGAAAACAGTCCCAGTGCTGTCGCGTCACTGTCAGGCCTTCCCGAACGGAATCCCGTCCTATCAGGTCCTATCCCGTCGAACTCCGCTTGCGCGTCACGCCTCACGGTACAATACTTGTAAGAGTTCAATAAGAGCTAATAAGTCTGTCATAGGTTCCACCGACATCCCGCTATGATCGCGATACAGATATGGTACATGTAAAGAGCATGGATACATAATATGGGGCTGCGCAGGCTGCGTTTATTCATAGATACTTCTATCTAGTCACAACGGCTGTGGAACTGCCCTGCTCCTCCCATCCGCCGAAATAAGTAAACGACAAGACCTCAACCGCGTGATCAATCTCCCACCAAAATCTCCTCTCCTGCTGGCTTATACTTCACTTGGTATGCCATTCCGTTGTAGTCGTTCACGACGATAGGACACTGAGTATTGTTTCGAGGATATCGCCTTTGGAGTTACAAATCTTGAGGATGTAACGTTTCGAGAGTTGTTCTGGGATATCTGGGGAATTTGGGAGGCCAGGGATAGCGCGTAAACGGACATAAAGATGGTAGCGTTTCAAGCAGTGTTTATAGATGTCGCGGGTGAGGTCGATTTTGTACTGGAGTTCTGGATATAAGATCGAGTATGAATATAGACGCATGGAAAGACTCACCATATCCTCCTATTCTTTGCCAATTGGAACATCTCGAGGCACTGGACTGTTGTAATAGGCACCGTGTGGACTGGGTGAGACTGAAGGTGCTACGAAGGAAGCATTAGGTACGACTGAAGTCGAGGATTTTCCAGCTAGCTCACCTGAGAAATCGATAACGACGGCTGAAGGTTGGAGACCAAATTTGCTTGGATAGGGGACGGCTACCAATCGTGAGTCGCAGTGACTTGCAGGTGCCGGTACTCGATCGCCTCGTAGGTTGTTTCTGGGATAGTGGTCTTGCTTCATTGGAGGACTTGTCAACGAACGACACGATTTGTCTACACGAAAAAGGTCAGGTCCTGTTTGAAGATAAGAAAGCAGAACGCACTGAAATGCTGCAAGGACTGTGTATTCAACGCGTCATCCTAGAATCTAGTTTGTTCTGAAGGACGACTCGTTTGGCGGTGTATGTATGGCGGGGCTCTGAGAGCCACTAAAACAACATTAATGTCGAGGAGCATTGGGGCATTCGAGGGTAAGCGTTCATCATGGTAAGAGGCAACCTGATTCTCCTTGCCGGCATCTCATCATGTTCGCGTTGCAGTACAGGGCCCGGGATGTGCCCGCTACTTCAATGGCAGCCGGCTACATTTATTCAGAACGTCTTTCTATCTACTACAACGGTTATGGAACTGCCCTACGCCCCATCCGCCGAAACAAACGATGTATCCTTAACCTGCGTAATCAACCTTCCACCAAATGTACACATAACCTCTCCCGTTGGGTCATACATGACCTGATACGCCATATCCGGTCGAAGAGTATACGTACCACCACCCAGCGTCCATCATAGTCGTACATACCAATGGGGCACTTGGTACTGTCCGTGAAGATTTTGCCTTTCAAGGTCACAGATCTTGACTAGCCATTGCTTCGTATGCGTCTGGGGAACATCCAGGAATGTTTCATAAACGGACATAGATGTCGAATTCTTTGTAGCGTTCGTGGATATCGCGTATCGCGGGTAAGGTCAATTTTATACTGCAGTGTCAAACGTGTGAGACCCAGGAAGACCGAGTACTATAGCAACACTCACCATGTCTTGCCAATGCTGAAAGTGAAATGTTTAGGTAGTAGGCGCCATTTGGACCAGCTGGTTCGAGGTTGGAAGGTGCTGATACTATTCGCTTGAATCAAATTGAGGGATTTTCGTTATTGAACTCACCGTCAGCAGGCAAATTGGAGTTGGTAGACATCGCACTGTCCATGGTGGTGGTTAGGGCGTTGAGGCCTATCGTTTAAGGGTACCAGCTCGCGAACCACGGCTCCTACATCCAACCTGGCGTTACATCAGCGATGTTTACTTGAAGACGGTCGTGAATGCTCTCTGGAAATCCGGACAGAAGTGCCCGCATTTGGTCGAGGATATCGGGGTGTAGCCTTGGGATATGGTGGTGAGAAGGAAAGAAGCGCCGTTTGATGGAACACCCTGACGACGTTCCGAGTATTGACTTATACACACCATCCGCAACGAAAGCACACGCCTAGAGAGATCCAGGGAACACCAACAGGAGTGCGTCACAAGCGAAGCTTGGGGAAGAAATGCAAAATGTAATTGTGGATGTCCATTGTCCAAGTCGGGCACCTTGTTGCACAGAGGAACCAAATACACAGTAAACGATATAAACAATATAACTACTGTAGTGGAGTGTATGGAGGCGACGGGGGTCTTTCCGTGACACCCTCTCGGACTGGCGACAAGGCCGTGGTGATCCGTGACTGTCGCCTGATTGGGCGACAACACGTATTGTCCACCGCCCAAGCAGTGGCCACGGCCACACATGTCACGGTCTGTGGCCGGCGACGAGCCCTTCGTGACCCGTTATGTCACGGTGATTTAGCGACGAAAAGGCTTGACCGTGACCGTGACCGTCGCCTCCATACGCTCCACTACAGTAATCGTAGGGCGCAAATCCGTGCGTGTATCGTTGTGCACCCTATAATCCCTGAAGAGGGAGAAAAAAGAATAACACAATCATGGATATGCAACTTTCAGCAAGGACGAGTACCTGCAGAAAGTCAGTACGATAACCTCAGTGATACGAGAACTTACCGAAAGCAATCATACTCTTCGTCTGACCTTCCTTGTATGAATCTGACTGCCTCGCTTGCGTTTTCCCAGAATGCTCGCAGGGGCTGAGTTGTGAACCATCGGTGGTACAGTGATTTGTGAAGGCTTCGTCGTAGATGTGGTGAGCGAAGGCTGAGAGACCGTGACTGTTTCTGTGGAGTGAGATGGCGGAACTAACAGAGAACTTTGAACCGAGTACCGACTTCCAGCCGGCAGAGATGTATCAAGTTGCTCCGACGTACTTGGGCCGCTCCATGTTTCGGGAGTAGACGAGCCAGAAGATGAGTTTTCTGTGAATTGTAAATGAACAATGTGCAAACGACTGCAAAGTTCTAGGACTAACCATGAACTTCTTCAAACCGACCTTCCGCTGCCTCGTCGATGACGAGGATATCCAACTCTGAAATTCCCAAACTTTGAGCAAAATCGGTAGTGGCGAGGTCAAAGCCACGAGCGACTTGCCAGTCGCGGATGGCATCGTAGACACCGCTTAACCATGTGAACATGTGTTCTGGCCCATACGACACTGCATCCGCATCCAGCTTCGGAACACCCCATCGCCAACACTCCTCCTCTGTCATCTCAGATAAACCATGCTCGTCAAGAGACCAGAAGTGAGTTTTGTTTATTCTCCATGATTTGACTCCGAAGACCGTCATGGGAAGAGGATACACGAAGAGGTAGATGGGCGGGGTGTTTGGAGATAGTAAGAGTCTTTGTTGATTCAAGGAGCTTGATGCTTTTGATTTGAGAGTGAGATTCGCTGATGAGTTGACTATGACTATGCAAAGGAAGTACGATGAGTTCGATTGTCAACATAGTGAAGGGGTTGGACATACAGCATTCTTCCTCTGTTCCCGACATCCTGCAGCCATCGATGATCCTGGAGCTTTGCGACATCCAACTCTCCTCGAATTTTAGCCAGTCAAAAGAGAAACGAACATCGACGTCTAGTCCGTCTAGCTTGAAACTTTAGAAATCAGCACCTAAAATTGAACCATTACGCTCACGCTCACTCACCGAATCACCCCATCATCTAATACCTTTTTATTCACCAACCCTTCCCTGATCACCGTTTCCCATAAAGATCCACCATCCCGACACCTCGCCACAGCCCCCAGTGAACGAGAGTAAACAGTATCAAAGCAGAGCCCATTGGGGTTTTCCGAGGTGTTTTCCGGCGGGATGTCGAGCGGCGCTTCATGAAAAAGATGTTTGAGCGGTGACTCTGAGGATTGATAGTAAGCACATTCCAAAATGAGATGGTCTATCGTCGGTGAAGGGAATTTCTGGAAGAATTGAATGGAAATATCGTCTTTCAGCATCTCTGCTGAGGATGGGATAGGAATTCCATCGAGTATTTCAGCACCTGGAACGGAAAGATCGGGCCCTTTGGGTCCCTGGATTAGAGTTCCTCTCGTATTCAACCATATTTCTGACTCGTAGCAATCCAATTTCCTCTAAAAGGACAGGGTTAGCTTTGCAGGTACAGGAAATAGCAAATTTAGGACGCACCGCCAACCAATAAACAAAGATATCGCCCCAGAACGAGTGTTTGTATAAATGGCCAATAGGAACTAGCTCTATTGCGCCAGCTTTGTCAGTAGACGGCGTTTCTGCAGGGGAAGAAAGACTCACCGTCGTGAAAGATCAAAAACGGGACGTTGGATCGGTTCAGGCCGTAAAGTTGCCATGCCTCTGGGGACCTATCTGGTTGTCAGTGACATTGTTAGGTGGAGATGGTGGTAACGAACCTCTTTTGTGAAAAGCACCGGAAATCTTCCTCCCAAACCTCTCGTGCTTCCGGGCCATTGTATTCGATAGCGGTGTACTTGGCTCGCTGCTTAACCAACTCGACACTGTAAACTGTTCTCTGGGTCCTATGGCGTGAATGACATCCACAGTTGTCCCATGGACAACCGCAGGACAAGATATCGCGACGATGTATCTCTTGCAAAAGATAGATGTCGCCTGTCTTCACCCGTTCGAACTATGGTTTTCATTTTCAGCTCGCGAATATACCTCACAGTGAGACCTCATACCTCGTCGCATTCCGTAGGCTCAACATCCACCTGTGAACTGATTTGGATGACTTCTGCTGTGAAATTGACCTGATCGCGGGATACGTTGTTGATAGCTGGACCAGTAACAGTGACCTGCGATGCATTAAAGCTCATTGTTGACGAAGGAGCTAGAGCTGAGCGCTGAGAGATTTGTTGGTGGTAGTTGAATAAGAGGCCATGGAGTACACGAAGCATCTCACAGCTTTGTAGCTGTGAGGTGCACGATGCGATGATGTATAGATGGAATTGTCGGTGATTTCCAGAGGGCAGTAGTGTGGATACCGCAGTAGGCACTGGTATTTCTGTACGTGCCTTGGATTCTGCAGAGAAAGTCGGCTTAAACGGCGACTCTCAGTGTGAACGCATCGCGAAGTTCACCTAGAGTAATGTCATTTCTGATAGATGAACATGACGCGTCTGAGAGATAGGTTAGGTATGCGGCCATGGATGTATGTAGGACGAGGAACGTACCCTGTCGTCAATCGAAAAAAAAGGCTGCAACTGATATAAATCCTTGGAGGAGTATGAGTTGGCTGAGGAAAGAGGTGGTAGTCGAGGTAAAAGCGTGTTCGCCGCCGGCGCTTGTCTGCTCAAAACGATCACCAGCCATTGCACCTTGTTCGCCGTGTCTTCGAGATACAGCCACGCTACCACGGTGTGTAACCTATTTATTCCACGGTTTTTATCAAGGCTCATTCAGTCGTACGCAAGCAGTTGTCACCGCGTCACCTATCAAATCTTCGAAGATCCCAGGTCTATCGCTATCACATATCCCCTTCCCAAAGACACTCTCCAACACCACCTATAAGCCAAGTATCCGCCAACAAGGCTCGCCGCTCGCGCTATCTATGACACTCAAACACTCCACAAACGCCCGAGTCCAAAGACGACGCCTTTCACCCGTTGCCAATCATATTTGGCTGCAATTTCACTCCTGCACATACTACACTCGTACTACACCCTGTTACGAATCCCCGGTGCAGCTTCCTCTGCATCATCTCTCGATCTTCCAGGCACCGCTCCTCGTATACTCAAGTCACTGCACTAATCGTTGATTCCCTGGCGTCAACACGCCGCTCGCTCGCCCGCCCCATTTTCTCCCTTGTGTATTCTGCTCCGAAAAGTCGCCAAAAGCGTGCGATGGATTGTAGCTTGCGTATAGGTCTGGATAAGCAACATTGGAAGTCGAAACGGCAGCCAAGCTAGCTCTATTGGTTCTACCACGGTCAGTATTGACATTCCTCATATTCAACGCGTTTTACCGATATCTATCCCAATAGCACAGTGTTTGAGAGACTGCTGGTTGCATTCAGAAGTTCGGGATCCGTCGCCCCAGCCGAAGACACGTAGTATCACCCTACCGTCGATTCAATACCCAAGTCGGTTCCAGGCCATCTGCGCCCGACTCTTCACCCATGTCCCGATCCGCAACTCGCTCCTTCCCATCTCATCCCTCAAAATCTTACCCCAAGTTTGGATCCCAGGCTCTTTTTGGCTTTGGAACGTCCTACCGACCTGTTGTGGGTATAGGGTTCGGGGAAAAAGGGAACCGCCAGTTGTCGCCGATGGATTTGCGTCGGAAGAGTGCCAGGTTCTAGCCATTGGGGGTTTACACGGACGAGAGTATAGTCATCCACGTGCAAGACCGAACATTCTTCTCTCGAGGTTATCGCGGTTCCTTGCAAGTCGGTTCCAGACAGCCAACTCCTCGCCCGCAACCCCGCTCCTTCCTCCAAAATCTTACCTCAAGTTTGGAACGTCCTACCGACCTGTTGTGGGTACAGGGCTCGGGGAGAAGGAATCGCGAGTTGTCATCGATGGATTTGGGTTGGAAGAGTGCCAGGTTCCAGCCGTTGGGGGTTTACACGGACGAGAGTATAGTCATCAACGTGCAAGACCGACGTTCTTATTGCGGTTCCTCGAGGATTCGATAACAAGGTATGCCCCCAATCGTTCATATGGTTTTCGCTCCTCATCTTGAAAGCAATGTAGGGTCTTGAACGTGTAATGGGTTGAAGGTGAAGACATGGGCATTGGTACGTCGGTATCTTTTTGTTCTTCTCTTCTGACGCTTATAGTATGCAACTCATTGCTCTCAGCTGACTTTTATCGACACGAAAAGTGGATAGACAAGCATTGGTGGTGGAAGTCGCGAGAAGCTACAGTAACACAGACGTCAATGTGGATGCCATGAGCGCTTCATAATGAATATCCACTGGCCTGGACTCTTCGTTCGCGTTTTAAGCTCCGGGTGGAACGCGTACCGGGGACTAGGTGCACGCAGTGGAAGTTAGGTGAGTTTTTATCCCGCACTTTTCTTCGACGGCTTATACTTGTTCTCAATAGATTTCCCGGTAATCAAGGCGGTTTAAGATACAGCTTTATCTTGCAAGTTTTGTACTGCGACGTAATGAAAGGGAATCTTGAAGGCTATATCACCCAACGAGAGCGGCCCGTGAATGATGTCACGGTACCGTGTCGTCTTCACATGAGCTTCTTTTGTCTGAGCTTCTCAAGGCATATACTTATATCGTACCCAGGCCAGAGCGCGGTAAACTGCTATAGCATGCTCATACACGCTATTAGCCCTGTTGACGTCCCGATCTCGATGTACGCCCTGAACGCGTCGCTGATGCTGTTGATGCTGCTTTCAAGCATATCACCGACAGGCAGTTACAATTCATCGATCTAGGTATCATACGCACGGTAGCCAGATACATAGCATTGAACAATATAGACAATATAACACAGCGAGTTCGACTCATAGAGCGCAAGGTAATCCGTGTATCGTTGTACGCCCTATAGTACTAGTCCAACCACCGACAAGGAAGAAAAGAAAGAATAACATATTCATGAATACGCAAATGAAGCAAGGATTCGCATAGGACACAAGTACCTGCAGATAGTCAGTACGATAACCTTAGAACTTGCCGAATCACTTACCAAAAAAGAATCACACCCTTCGTCTGACCCTTCTTGTATGAATCTGGCTGCCTCGCTTACGCTTTCCCAGAATGCTCACAGTCGTTAGTTTATCAACCATCGGCTGCACGTGAGGGGGTGTCTGAGCCTTGACCGGCGGCACGGTGTGTCGTGAAGGCTCCGTCATAGATGTGCTGAGCAGAGGCTGAGGGATCACGACTGTGAACACGAAGTGAGATAGTGGAATCAACGGTGCATTGAATGGAGTACTGACCTTTGACTGCCGGAGGCGTATCAAGTTCTTCCGGCACACTTTGGTCGTTCTGCTTGTCGGGAGAGGACGGACCAGAAGATGAGTTTTCTGTGAATTGTAAATGAACAATGTACAAATGACTGTAGAGTTATGGGACTAACCATGAACTTCCTCAACCCGACTTCCTGTTGTCTCATTATCGATGAGGATATCAAACTCCGGATATCCCAGACTTCGAGCAAAATCGGCAGTGGTAGGGTCGAAGCCGCGAGCGACTTGCCAGTCGCGGATGGCAGTATAGACAAAGCTTGGCCATGTCCACCCAGATAGGCTGAAATACTTGATATATATATTCAGCTTCGGAACTCTCCATTGCCAACATTCCTCATCTGTCATCTGAGAACGCCCATTCTTATCAAGAGACCAGAAGTGGGTTCTGTTTTCTCCCCATGAGTCAATTTCGGACACCGTCATGGGGAGAGGGTAGATGAAGAGGTAGACGGGCGGGGGTTTTTCAAATGGTAAGGGTCTTTGTTGATTCAAGTATCCTGATGATCTTGATTTGAGAATGAGATCCACTGATGGGATGACTGTCACTATGCAAAGGGAGCATGATGAGTTTAATCGTCGACATGGTGAAGGAGAGGAGTCAGGACATACCACATTGTTCGGCTGTTTCCCACATCCTGCAGGCACTGATGATACTTAAGCTTTGTGACAACCAGCTCTCCCGAAATCTACTCTGGTTAATAAAGAAATGAGCACCCACTTCTGGGCCGTCTAGCTGGAAACTTTAGAAATAAGTACTCAAAACTGGACCACTATGCCCACCTTCACTCACCGAATCAGCCCATCATCCACTACTGTTTCATCCACCAACCCCGACAACCTCTGCTCATTTATCTTCCAGAACGACCCACCATCCTGCCACCTCGCAACAGCCCCCAGTGGAGAGTAAACAGTATCAAAACGAAGTCTACCGAGCATCCCCAGGATGTTTTGTGGTAGGATGTTGAACGGTGCTTCACAAATAAGACTTCGTAGATCATATGAGTCTCTGAAAAGCGTGTGAGCATATATTATGATGATACGGTCCAACTCTGCTGAAGGGAATTTCTGAAAGAATTGAAAGGAAATGTTGTCTTTGAGCATCTCTGCTGAGGTTGGGATAGGAATTCCATTGACAATTCCAGCATCGGTAACGGAAAATCCAGGCCTATTGAGTCCCTTTATCAGATTGTTTCTTGCATTTAACCATATCGCCGACTCATAGAGGCAACCCAATTTCTCCTGTAAGAACAGCATGTTAACTTTGCAAGCACAAGAAACATCAAGTTGAGGACGCACCCGCAGCCAATTAACAAAGAAATCCCCCCAAAACGACTTTGTATGGAAATTCCCAAGAGGAACAAGCTCTATTGCGCCAACCAGATTAATATACGACACTACTAAAGAGGGAGGAAGACTCACCATCATGGAAGATTAAAAACGGGACCTTGGATTGGTTCAGGGCGTAAAGTTGCCATGCGTCCGGAGACCTATCTGGTTGTCAGTGAAGTTGTTGGATGGGGAAGGCGGTAACGAACCTGTGTTGTGAAAAACGACGGAAGTCTTCCTTCCAAACCTCTCGTGCCTCCGGGCCATTGTATTCGAGGGCGGTGAACGTGGGTTGATGCTTAGCCAACCCGACACTGTAGATCTTCCTCTGTACTGTACGAGGTGCATCACATCCGCAGTTCCAGGCTGAGTGACCGCAGACCAAGATATCATCACAATGGATCTCTTCCAAGAGATGGATTTCCCCTGTCTTAAAGCGTTCATACTATCATTTTCGTGTTCAGCTCGGGAGAATACATCACAATGAGAGCCCATACCTCGTCGTATTCCGTAGGCTCATCCGGCCATCGGTCGATATAGGCTACTCCCCCTGTGACCGTGACATTCGACTGGTTGCCCAATACCTTGTTGATAGCTGGACCGTTAATGGTGGCCCGTCTGATGTTATTGAACATTATCTGCGAGGGACGACTAGGACTGAGGATTTTGGTGGTGGCAGTTGAACAGCAGGAGAGGTCGTGAGATACACGAAACATTCCACAGCTTTATAGCTGGTGGGTGTACGATGTGATGGATGAATGGCATGGTCGGTGATTTCCAGAGGGCGATAGTGTGGATGCTTTCCGGTTCAGGCCTTAAACAATGCGAAAAGTTGAGTGGAATGGCGATTCCAGTGAACACATCACGAAGCTCACTCAGGTTTGAACTTTGAGACCTACAATGGACTATTCATTGATGTATCCTGAAGAATAGATAGATGAACAAAGAAAAAGAAGGTACCTGTGCGGCTTGTGTGCGGCTTTGTAACGAACATGACCGTTAAGATCAAAGCCATTTATCTAATCTTATCGTGCTATGACATCGTCAATGCTTTGGTTCAACACCTGGGTTACCCCACAACTACTACCATGTCCTCCTCAGACCCTTCACCTTCTTCAATAGACCTTGTAATTTCTTTTCGTTCATCTTCCAGTACCGCTTACACCCAACTTCTTCACCTCCTTCATTCCTCCGGTCTCCAAGCAGTCGGCCGACAAGGCGACTCTTCCTCTCACATCCTTATTTTTATCCGTTCACCTTCCCATCTTCTCCACCGTCTTCTCAAAGCAGAACGTGACGAAGCCTTTCTCTCAGGCTTCCCCGTCCCACCATCTTCAACCTTCTCTCCCTCAGAACCGATTAGCCCAGCAGATCGTGTTCGACTCGTTCACCAATACATTTCCAGCCTAGGAATCTCCCCAGAAGCCAAAGAATGGTCGCCGTACATCGAAAAGGACGGTATATTCTGCTTACACGATAAACCATTCAACGATGAATGGATACACGCGTATACGACAGGAAAAGGCCGGAAAATCAGCCTAGAACGCCTCCGACAACAATTCGGCGAACAAGTCGCTCTTTATTTCGCTTTTCTACACACCTACACCTATTTCCTAGCCTTTCCAGCTGGAATCGGATTGTTATTCTACATCTACGGCTCAAAATACGGGAACGGATACGGTTACAACCCAATCTACTCCACACTCCTCGTGTTGTGGTGTATCGTCTTCACAGAGTACTGGCGTATCAAAGAACGTCTTATCCTCACACGTTTTGGTTCTTACATCTCCACCAACACCACCAACACCAAAAAAACAACTACACCATGGTACACACACTACCTAAAATCCCTTTCCACAATCCCCATCCTCGCACTCTGCTCTACACTCCTCATCACACTCCTCACAGCTCTATTCATCCTCGAAGCCTTCGTCTCCCACCTCTACACCGGTCCTCTCCCCCAACTCTTCTCCTTACTCCCCACACTCCTCTTCGTCCTACTCGTTCCCCGACTCGTCGCGTTATTCGGTTTAGCCGTAGAGAGGCTTACACTCTGGGAAGGCCACATTAAAGGCAGCGACGCCTACGAACGAAGTGTCCTACGAAAACAATTCGTGTTCACTGCTCTCGTGGCGTATGGCGGGCTAGCGCTAAGCGCGTTCGTTTACGTGCCTTTTGGTAGTGACGTCGTTGGGTTTGTCCAAATATGGATTGGAGGCTTTGGGTTAGATGCGTTCCAAGCCAGCTCGGAGATGAAGCTGGACGAAGGGAGGCTGAGGAATCAGATGTTTGCGTATACGGTGACGAACCAGATCGTTAATGCGTTTCAGGAAGTTGGGTTACCGTTTGTTTTGCGTCGTGTGGAGGCTTTTCGTGCGAAGAAAACACCTTCACCATCACCGTCGCCTCAAACCTCATCGTTGGTAAAAACAACCCTAACCCAACTAACACTCCCACCATACACCCCCGCATCCGACCAACTCGAAATGCTCACCCAATTCGGGTATATCGCTATCTGGAGCACTATCTGGCCACTCGCACCTGTTATGGGGTGGGCTAACGACTTACTCGAAGGACGGGGTGACGCCCTCAAAATATGCGTACACGCTCGTCGGGCTCTACCCAAATCCACATCTACCACTAAAGGCGAGATATGGACGGAGTTACTGGAAGGCATAGCCTGGCTCGGGGAGTAGTCAACGCAGCGCTCGTTTGGATGTTTTATTATTCGAAAGGGGATACGGTGGAGAGGCTTGAACCAGTCGTTGTTAGTGGCGTTGGTGGCGTCGCATGGGTATTTGGTGGTTAGACGGGGTGTGAGGGGTGTTATGGAGAAGGTGGTTTGGGGGATGAGTAAAGAGAGAGAGGAGATGGGGAGAGTGGGGAGAGCGGTTAGGGTGGGTGTTTTGAGGGGTGGTGGTGCGTTGGGGTCGAGGTCGGGGTCGGAGGACGGTTTGGCAGGTGTTGGTGTTGGTGTTGGGAAGGAGACGGATGAAAAGGGACTTGGGGAGGAGGAGAAGGTGTTTTGGGGATGGGATGAAGGTGTTGAGGTGCTTGGAGGAAAGAAGGAGTGAAGTGTAAAGCCAGGAAGGAAGGATATGGACAAAATATGAGGACGTTATGATTGACGATGTTATGATTTCATGGACTGAGTATTTATAGTTTGATGTACATAGTATTGTTAGCAGCGTCCGCTCATCGAAGTCGATTACAATTCGTACGAATCGGTCAGGTTGGATGCTGACTTTGAGATAGAGGCAAAGCTTCACGCATATAGAGGCGACTGGCTCTTGATCGCGTTGAAAGCACTCAATTCGCGTATTCGTTTGCAGTTAGCACTAGGCCTAGGAACACGAATGCCGGTAGTACAATTCCGAGTCATGCATCTCGTTAACCGCACGAGCCCTGGTGCCGGGCATACTTGATTATATACCAGCTATTCCCCTACAAAACGTCCTTTGGTATCGTTCCTTCAATCGCTCCCGGCACAAATGAACTCGAAACGTTCATTCGGACGGTTCAGATGGCCCCACAAGCAAGAGCCTGCATCCAACCTTCCCAGGTCAACAAGTCAAACGGATTCCTCACGACAAACATCGCTCGCTGCAGTATGAAACGGCACAGAAATTCCTAGCTCACGCTACCACGAAAACACGACTCACCCCGGCGACGGTAAGTTATCCGAGCCTGTTATTTGACTCGGACCATGGAAGGTCTTCGACTGGGAGCTGTAGAGAAAGGTGTTTTTCAAGTTGAGTCGAAGGAAATTGAATGGGCGTAGTGATACCCATTTGGATTTTTATGTGATATGAGGAGTGAGAGGAAAAGAAAAAGAAAAGATGCTCGTCGCGGCGGTTCATGATCAAGCGGTTGTCGTTCTCTGTCTCGGAAGCGCCGGTGACTCCCTGGGCTCTAAGTTTAACCTCAGGATATTAATCCTTGTCTCACAAACCATTAACGAGCACTTGAATCTCGAGCGCAGATATGCTCACAATCAATTCTTTTACACGAATTCATGGATAATAGCCTCAAAAATATTGTCTTCGAGCGCATGTCGGACACACAATCTCATATGCTCTCTGTATCCCTGAACAGTACTGTCCTTTCTCCATTCAAAGGCAGTAAGTTCTGCAAGGTACAACTCTCCGATGTCCACTGAGATGAGTCTCTCCGAGAGACGAACAACTTCAATAGGTACCCAAGGTTACATCCTGCTTCACATCTGGTTTTTTCGCATCCGGGCAACTCGTACGCCCTCGGTATCATTCCTTCAATCACGAATGAACTCGAAACGTTCGTTAGGAGGATAAAAAGGCGGTTCAGATGCCCCCACAATCAAGGGCCTACATCCAACCTTCAACCGAGTCAAAACCCAGGTCAACAATTCTCGTACTAGAAAATCAAATCGGATTCCTTACATGCTTCTTGACCCCGATGAAAGCATTCAATTTGTCTTTACCTGTACCAGGTGCACGAAATGCCAGAAGGTCCTTTACAATTCATGCATCTCGTTAACCGCACGGGTCCTGGTGACAGGCATGCTTCATTCGAATTTCTCGACTATATACCCCTACATCGGAACGCCCCCGACTACATTCCTTCAATCGCTCTCTGAGGCACGAATGAACTCGAAGCGTTCATTAGGAGGATAAAAAGGCGGTAGGGATGGCCCCACAAGCAAGGGCCTGCATTTAACCTACAAAACGCAGCAGGTCAACAACGATCATACACTCAAATCAGATTCCTTACATGCTGGTAATCCTCATCAGATGTAACAATCCAACCTTGTTGACGATCTTTCCTCAGGATGCTATATATACAAGTTAGCCCGCGTCCTGTACAAAACCGTTTGGCTTGACATACACATAAACATTCTCGCCATGATGCGGAACATGCTCAAGATACCATTCCTGCGGGTGTGGTTCATGAAGCACTACAGCATAGATTTCGTCGCTGTGTTCTCTAGCTATGCCGTCTTTACACCTGAGAATGTATGTGTTGTCGCCCGTCGGTTCGACTTGCCACTATATACGATGAAGACGATTAGCAACATCGACGTCGGGGCAGTGTGGTTACGACTTACTACTTTGGGGGCCTGGACATCCTCGGGAAGGGTGACAATGTGCTTGGGAAGCATAGACATAGATTCGTGCAAGTGACGACCGATGTATTTGTTTTGGTTCTTGATGAGGTAGCGACCAGATTCGAGAGACATTGGAGTAGTAAGACTGCTTGAAAGGCTGTAGAATGGGGCTGCAGGTGAATCCGCTTTATATACGCAATCCCCTGCCAAGTTTTCTCCACTTTCCAGAGTAGCATATCCAAATAGAGTGGCACGACTCCTATTTCATTGTGTGGATGGCATGAGTGGCAAGGCTGGTCATGGTGAACTCGAAGCGAGCCGAAGAAAGAAGTGTTATCGGGGTAAGAAATAACCGGGAGATAAGATGCGTGTGGTATTCGGATATCGATGACTTGTGCGTTCTTCTGACGAATGGCATCTAGGGGTCCAAGTTCCAGCCTGCCAATCGAGGATGCGCGCGGCGCCTTGGGTGTCGAAAGGGCCGAGCTGGAGGCCTGAATGAATGCTTTGCTTCAACTCGAGCCAGTCTGGGGGCATCACCCCAACTTCAATGGTACTTCCACATGTTTGCCGAGCCACCTTCGACATACTCAGGAGGCCTCAGCCCACGGATCATGGAGCACCCCGAGTGGGGATCGGGAATAATGCTGCCAGTAGTGCTGGATGTTAATTTAGTGGCGTTTTGTACGTTTTCCTTCCTTTTGTTGAGCACCCGGATGATAGGTCGTAAGACGCGAATAGAACGTCCATTTTCCTGCATGCGGTGGATTATTTTGATAGAAACCACGGTCATTTTCTGTGCGAAGACCTCGGGGCCAAGCCTGCTGACCATTGTGGCGAATAGTGTATTTTGTTTCCTGTTTTCTTGTAAGTTGTCACCTCTTGACCCTGTAATTTTCTTGCTAGTTACAGCATACCACCTGGGCATAGAAGATCAAACGAACCAGCAGTGATGCTCGTAAAAAGTAGACGTGCTCTTTTGTTCGCTAATACGTTGTCGGGGAACTGCCTGTCTGTACAGTAGAGGTTTTAGTTCCAGAGTGCAGCATTCCAATTGGGGCGCTCTTCGTCGCCTCGGAATGCGAAAGCTTGAGAACGTTCATTATTGCTTGGTTCCGGGGTTGCCATCCTATCACACCTTCGTCGTTGAGTCAGAAATACGAGTACAATTGCAACGCCGTTGTTTAGACGATCGCACCTCCATGGATTTACAAGTTAATTCTTCAAATAAAAGCGACGCGCCAATCCCAATCCCAGTTCACATCAACGAACCGCTTCGACTCCGTGACCCTATTCACCAGCATTTGAATCTGAATCTGAAGTGTTCTCTTGTTCGTCGACCTCCTCAGAACCAGCCCCGGGTTTGGGTTCAGGATCAATCCACTCCAACAAAAACTTCACGCCTCGACTCCGTAGCACCCGATTCCTAGCAGCGATATCTGGCTCAAGATCCAGCTCTCGGTGCTTGGCGTTGTGCGATGGATAGCATCCGGCTGAGAACGATATATGGAGCTGACGCAGTCCATGTTTGTCACTTGAGCACGAGCGTGATTCTGCCAAGTGTAAAATCCGCTCCTGCGTCTCGGGTGAAAGAATTTGGAGTCGTCGGGTTCTCGGGAGCACCTCATGCAGACGAAGGTGTGTTAGATCCGGTACGAGTGTCGGAGTCGTATCGGTGGCGAACTGATAAACGAACTCCCTAACAAAACCTGAAAAATCCCCTTTAACCACCACCTCCAACGATTGTAAGCCCTTGCACCTGCTCAAAATCCCGCATAGACCGTCCAATGAAAGATACGAATCCCGAAAGTCCAACTTGAGCTCCTTCACCTTGACCGGCCGAGATCGCTCCAGCATTG
Organism: Paramarasmius palmivorus; assembly: GCA_037176845.1. Classification (NCBI taxonomy): domain Eukaryota; kingdom Fungi; phylum Basidiomycota; class Agaricomycetes; order Agaricales; family Marasmiaceae; genus Paramarasmius; species Paramarasmius palmivorus. Next base: position 186,752 of record JAYKXP010000090.1, on the reverse strand, counting down.
CGGAGAACGTCGCTTCGCCGGCCCAGTATCCATTTTGGTGGTCTAGGGGACCTATGGAGACGGCTACTAAACCGGGAAGAGTGACTGAAGCAATGAACGAGTCCAACTCCTGCGCGGGGAGGTGTGATAACGATATTTTGCGTAGATTTGGTATCCGTATCTGCTGTGTGCGAGGCACTACTCCGATGGGTGGTATAATGTTAAGAAAACCGAACCAGGAGAGTTCAGCGATGTGGGGGCAGATGGACAAAATGTGAAGAAGACTGTCCACCGAGGTATCGGCGATGGAGAGTGTGGTGATGTTTGCTGGGTGTGTGCCTGAGAGGAAAGAGGAGTCGTTGGGAACCGTTAATTCTCGGAGGAGAGGCGCGTTGTGGATCTGGTGCCATAACCAGGAATTTCCTTCGTCGACTTCGTTATCCAGGTCCATACAGACATACGAAAAGGACTCGAGTATAGGGAAGGACAATCCTCGTCTCCAAGGTCGAGGGATTGACGCGAGGGCTTCGCCTTCAAAATCGATGGTGAGAGTTTTACAGCGTGAAAACTCTGACATCAACGTTTTGAGCGAGGAGTATCCGTGCTGACCGAGATGCTCCTTAAGCGTCCCTATCCCAGAATTGAAGGCGCGAGCTTGGTGGATACCAAGATCCAGTGGCTGAGAACCTGAATTCTGGAGATAGAGTTCGACGATCCTCTCTCTACCCTTGCTGATGCGACACAAGTCCACTATCACACTCGACCAGAGCTTTGGAAGCCCGAGAATGATGCCTCTCCAATAGGCAGAGACGTGCGAGAGAGCAAAAGGTAAGGCTCGCATCTCTGCGGAGAAGACATCGAGAGCGGATTGTTCGGACTGGCATGCTAGGGTGAAAACTTCGCTCCAGAGCTCCGAAGGAATGCGATAAACAGCCGAATTCTGGCTCTTTCGTTCCTGTATGTGCCGTCTGAGCATCGCCTGCTTGGACGCGAGTTTGTCGGTGAGGTTGTGTAGACGTTCCAACTCCCGGGTACAAAGCTCCAGCTCGCACTCTTCGTCGACTATGAGTGCAAGTGTTTGGATACGTTCAATGCCGCTGGGCTCTGGGCGTGATCGGGAGGTTTGGAAAGGGATAGCTGGGTGATTCATAGAGGTGAATTCGGCGCTGGATGATGATTCAGTTGGCATGTCTACCATTTCTGAGGTTAAGGATGTCGTGTTAGTGGAACGTCCAGTTTGTACGTACCTATACTGTGGACGTTTTGAAGGGTGTGACTGTTCCAGTATCCCTTGTAAGTTGTCCGCCTTTTATATCAAAAATCCTTTGTTCATTGTCTTGTATTCCTTGCCACTGGAAATTATAAAGTTTGAAACCCTTGAGGTCTCAAAAAAGACATGATCTCATGAGAAATCCGAGAATAAGATGATGATCGCTGGTGAGGATAAGGAGCATGGTGGTAGTTGAGGTGAAAGGGAAGCCTGACGAGCGCCAAATCTCTCTTCAACAGTAACCACATCCTCAGCCTGCAATGGCCTATTTAACAAAGCCCAATCGATACGATATCAAGGATTCTAATATTGCATTGTTAGGTTCGGACGTCAGTACTCCCAAACTGCTCTAGATGCTCACTGACATACCTTGATGATAGCTTGAGAAGAACGTTCGCCAACATGCAGGAGACACTGAACCAGCTTGGTCTTCTGCCGGTCTCGTCCCTGGACTCCAAATTTGGCGTATCGAAGATTTCCATGTTATCCCTTGGCCAGAAGAAAGGAAGGGAGAGTTCTTTGACGGGGATTCGTATATCGTGCTTAATGTGAGTGACATTTATTCCACCAACTGTTGAACGCTGACGTCGGTTATCGACAGACGTACAAGAAAGACCCCGAGTCGGAAAAGCTCTCGTATGATCTACATTTCTGGCTAGGTGAAAACACGACGCAGGATGAAGCTGGTACAGCTGCGTATAAGACTGTCGAGTTGGATGATCGTAAGTCGTTCAAGTTTTCGTACTTCCTTTTGCCTTCACTGATACCCAGACCCACACAGACCTCCATGGTCTTCCGACTCAATACCGTGAAATTCAAAACCATGAATCTACCCGCTTTCTCTCGTACTTCTCTTCATTTCGCTCTCTCCATGGTGGTGTAGACTCTGGGTTCCATCACGTCGAGGATCCACCTTCACTCGAGCTATTCCGCTTGTACCGTGTCTCGAGTACTAAATCCAGCGGTGTGGTTCTCCGAGAAGTACCCCCAGTAGCGGAGAGCATAGTTCAGGGCGATGTGTATATATTGGATAAAGGTAGCCAACTTCTCCAGTTGAACACGAAGGAAAGTGTTGGCAAGGAAAAGTTCGGCGCCGCAGATTTTGTGAGGAAGCTCGCTGAAAAGAGGAGAGATGAAGGAAAGCTCACAGGGGAGTGTGAGATCGTTGTCTATGGTAAGCTTTCCTCTAGTTCTTTTTTCAAGGCTATAGCTAATGCACCTACCCGCAGATGAAGGGACATCTGGTTTTGGACTCTTCCTTGCCGAATTTAAAGACTCAGACACAGATGAGATACCCACGATCCAACCACGTCAATCACAGGGCCTATCCCCACACCGTCTAATTCGTATCTCAGATGCATCCGGCGAGCTCACATTCGAGGAGCAAACGCTACCTCATGATCTCGCTTCGGAAGATACGTACATCTTGGATGCTTGCTCCGCAAGCTTTATACGTCTGGCTTGGGAATGGTTCGACACTACAGGAAAGGAGGTTGGCGGTCCAGTATGCTCAGCGGTATCTTTACCGAGGAGAAGGGAAGGATGTAGGAACGCCCATTGTTAGGTTCAAAGAGGGTGAGGAATCAGACGAGTTCTGGGAAGCACTCGGGGACGATTAGGTTGGCACAAAAAGATTAGGAAAGAAAGGCAGAGACGACTTCAAATTGTATGATACTTATTATGAGGATATGGGTAAGTGTACGATATCTCGGATTGAAATTGGATTGTATTATTGTCAAGTGTAAGTATTTTTTACTTACTTCAATGACTGGTGTGCCTTTTTGTTGTCGTTTCGCCGTGTCGTGCTATCTGGTCAATTTCGTGCCATGCACGTGCTTCGCGACGCGTCGTGTTTCACCCAGGTCCCAAACTCTTTTCCTCTCGCTCTTCCATGGCCACCCAGACGGGAGCTGAACATCTCAATCTTCCCACTTCAGAGATTCTGAAAGCCAAGGACAAGGTGCGTCTGTGTATCGTACTACTCTCAAAAATCATAGCACTGATTAGCTCGTTTCAGAAAATCGAGGATCTAGAAAAACAAGTCGAGGAACTGCGACAAGCTCTAGCCTCACAGAAAGCCAATGAGGAAATCAAACTACAAGGGCATGTCAAGAAAGAGGAAGATGCCTCCGAGGACGAGGAAGGCGATGACGATATAATGATGGATGAAGGCCCGTTGGATGAGGACGACTCTGACTCGGAAATGACACCTTATGTCGACTTTGAACCCGGGATCGAAGGGGAACCTCTGTGGGTTCTGGATGAGCATCTCTATCGCTGCTCGGTGTGTGGTACTGAAATCGTAGAAAGACGATGTGAGGGGTGTAACAGGAGCTATAAAAACTGGGTGCGTTGATTCTGCTGCCAGCGTTTCCTTTCCTGTTTTTATTCACAATAATCTTATTGACGTCATTTCGATATCAGATCTGCGAAGAAACACCTGACAGTGAACCTCTAGATGAAAACTACCTTGACGTGGTTTACCAGAAACGCGAAAAGGAAGACTATCGAATGGCCGAGCAACGGGAAACGACACCTCTCCGGGACATTAACGATGCTCGACTGCATCCAGACACTGTTGCCTACGATTACGGAAACCGCGTAGAAGAGTACAAGTCTCTACTGGCGCGTGGAGCAACGCGTATGATGTGCGAAACGTTCCACCTCAGCTACTCGCAAGACACGGGTATATGGCTCCAGATCAAGGACGACCTGCTACAAGAATGGGCAGGACCAAAGATGCTCAACCCGGCTTTTATTTCTTGGAAAGTCTGCCTCGGAAGGGAGATTGTTCTTGACAAAGAAGACGAAGATGGATCAGTTTACGTCGACGAGTTTTTGGAAGAAGCACTATTGTTTGGAGGCCGTACAGGCGGAACATTGGCATGGAGGACAGTTGAGGCAAGCCCTGGAGAATGGGTAACACGACCGTTTATGGATGCTGCCTCGGCGCCTGATCATACGGCTGACGTGCGCGAGTGGTTCGAGGTTGGTCGGTATCTGGGTAATGACGAAGAGTGGGCGTATCCTGAACAAGTGGCGAAGAATGACTACGAGTCGGATAATTCGGGGGATGAAGAGGAGGACAACGATAGTGATGGTATGGTGCAGTTGGGCTGGGATGGGGAAGGGGGATATGGGCCGGACGGTGATCGAAGTGATGAGGAGGCTCAGATGTCCGACCCCGCACCTGAAAGCGAAGGGGATGAATCTGTTGATAGCGATTGGGATTCTGAGACTGACGAAGAAGACACGTGAATCTTGGCGGGCTGTGATATACTCTAGCGATCTGTGCATAGTCGATATTCTATACTTGCATATCTCTCAAATCTAGCAACAAATTTTGGTTTACGTAGTGTTTTTGTTGAATATATGTTCAATGATGGCAATTTCCGGAGGGAGATTGAGCAGTTTCATCGCTTTATGAACCCCGTTCGGAGACTTCTGACTTACTAGGGACCTTTGAGTTTGAAGTTTGGAGACGGCCAGTGAAGCTGCACGTGATCACTCGACGCGACGCGTCGCTGGAAATTATTTTCTCAGTCACTTTCATCATGTCTGAAGCAGCGAAACAAGAAAATATTCAAGAGCTCGTGAAAACTCAGAAAAGGGTGCCTTTATAATATTGATGATGGAGAGAATACCGATAGCTCACTTTTTACCCGTAGAAAATAAAAGAACAAGAAAAAGAAATTCAGCAGCTACGAGAAGCTCTACAGAAAGCTAATGGAAACTCTACTTCTATTCGTGGATTGGATAGGAAAATCAAGCAGGAAGATAGGGTTGTTATTATAGAAGATGACGACGATGAGGAGAACCATGACCAGGAAATGGCACCCCTAAAGCCAGACGTCGTCGGCCAGCCAATTTGGTCCGGTGAAGGAGATGGGATATACCGCTGCTCCGAATGTAACTGGGAGATTGCAGAAAGATTTTGCGAGGGTTGCGGTATGGATTATCGCGAATGGGTGCGTTGTATAGCGTTTTTCTTTAAATCTAGTATTATATCTATACTAACACCATCTCTTACATACAGGTCTGCGAAGAAACTCCCGATAGCATACCGATAGATGCGAATCTTCTTGATAATTTCCACCAGAAACGCCATCAAGATCAACAAGAGTACCGATTGTCAGGACCACCACGAGCAACAACACCCCTTCGGGACATTGACCTTGCTCGACTTCGCCCAGATACCATCGCTTACGACTATGAAGATCGCGTCGAGGAGTACCGCGAACTTTTGGCACGTGGTGCTACGCGCATGATGTGCGAAACATTCTACCTCAGCTACATGCAAGATACCGGTATATGGTTCGAGATGACAGATGACTTGGTGCAGGAATGGGCGGGGCCCGAGATGCTCAAGGTTGACCCTGACTCCGGCGTGGGGTTCGTTTCGTGGAAGGTCTGCCTTGGGAGAGAGATCGTGCTTGACGAAGACGACACGGATGGGTCACGTTATGTCGACGAGTGCTTGGAGGAGGCGCTGCTCTTTGGAAGTCGTGTATACTGTGCTGGACGGAGCGCTGGCGTGGAGGACCACACAAGTAGCTCCTGGGGCGTGGCTTACCAGGCCTTGCCACCTCGGATGGGCGGACGAGTTGACCAAGATCGAACAAGTCGCGAGAAACGGTTATGACTCTGACGACTCGGAAGATAATATGGAAGTTTGCGACCCTCTTGAGGACTTCTTGGAACGGTCAATTCTGGATAGTGAATGATGGTGAAGGTGGTCATGGAAATGAAAATCCTTTGGTTGATGGCACTATCAAAGGCGAAGGGGAACCTGTCGACGTTTATGACCTCAAAATGGAAAGCGAGGCGGAATTCACCGATAGTGACATGGATTCCAGCGACGAAGACGAATGAATTATCCTTACTTTACTCTATTCCAAATGGTATTTGTACACGGTTGTTGTTTTGTATCCTAGCACGGAGAAGGAATAGTAATTTGTTGCTACACTGTCGCTCTTCTCAAACATTACCCACTCAGCAAAAGAGGCAAGACCCAAATATATAGCAGAACCAGAGGACTGCATTTAGTGGCACATGGTATCCTCTAACCGAAATGGAGAATCTCCATGGAAGTAATGTTGTCTTCAGCATCCGTCTGTCGACAAACGTACATCAATGTCCCGTACAGTTTCAAACCTTGCAAACGTACCTTAATTGCAATGATCCTTTCCTCATCCATCATTGCACCCGAAATATCGTACAGCTTCTCCGTCCGACTCTCCACATAGGGCAGGCAGGAGGTGATTGGTCCCTGAAAGTATTTGACTGTGGCGTCACTTAGAACCGTCTTTCGTTTCACCACTGGTCCATTATACGCCAGCTTTTCCTCCTCGTTCAATTTCTCTAGCTCTTTCTCGACCTTCTTCACGCTGACCTTTCCGAAATCGTATACCCTCAGAGGTATAGGTGCCTCGGGTGTGCCCGAGGGTAATATTACGACCCGTTGCCCACACGAAATAGTTATCCATGGCACGTCGCCATTATCTACGCAGCACGTTTTCGAAGGCCCCCATGCCTCCCAAGGAATGGGGGTAGGATAAAGCACGGACAGCTCTTCTTGTCGTTGAGCGAGCTCCAGCAAAGACGATCGATGGACAATGATTGTTACACAAGCGCCATCATCGGTGTCGATTATGAGGTGAAGAATTATGATGGAGTTCTTCGAAGAGACGTGAAATGGCTTGTCAGGGTTGAATGTCGAGCCTGAAAGAGTGGGATTGGGTTCACTTCGACAGGAGATGTGGTCGAAGATGTGTCCTCCCTCCAAACTGGGCAGACCGAGGACCTGGACAGGTGACGTGGATGGATCATCACCAAGCTGGGGGATTTTCCATATCTCGATGGTGTTGCTCAGTGGATTTGGTATAAGGATGTGGTCCTCGTTCAGGAATGCGACTCCTTCGTGCGATTCAGGTTCCCCCTCGATGTACTAAGGATTGTAGTCACAATTAGTAAAACAGTGTTTCTAGGAGTTGAGATTACTCACGAGCAGCTGTTGACCAGTTGTCCACTGGAAGACCCAGACCGACGACCTCCACAGTGGATTGAACCAGAAATTCAGGGTCAGGACTAGGTACTGGCCAGATACCTCACAGGCGATTGCAGGAGGTCCCCACGACACCTCGCCTCGTGTGAGCGGTATAAGAGGTCGCGCGGCGAGTGGATGATATTTGCCGGTAGAGAATTGGTGCAGCGAGAGTTCGACTTCCACCATACCTGGCGCTTCGGCGTGTTTGCTGAACGAAAATGTCAGTGATACGTTCTCGAAGATGGTTGAGGGATCACGTACGTTGTGAGGAGAGCTATGAGATCATGTTCGTGAAGGCTGATCCTATAATCTACGATATCCTTATGCTCTGTCCACTCCGCCTTAGGCTCGAATGTTAGCCATTCCATCACATCGTCAGGCTTGCTTGGCAGCCTGAAGTATTTCAACTTGTCTCTTGTTGAAACTCCCATGGTGTACACTCCGTTGTGGCCCGCCAAATCATAGCTATAACCCAGACTGAAATCGACGGCAGGCGCCATCTTCGAGAAATCTGGGCGACAATTTGCCCAAGAATATTCACGATTTCTGAGCATGCGAAGCTTTTCCGCATGGCTGAGAAGATTGTCTGGGTTGTCTTCTACACCGCTGAGGTCGCATTCTTGGATGTATTTGAGAGTCGACGAGTTGCGGAACAGTGACCAGAGACACCGACAAAGTTTTACACACTTTGTGATGTCCCGAGCGGGAAGGAAGGTCAATATTCGAAGGAGAAGTTCTGGGGGTAAACTGAGTAATTGGGTTGATGGGAATGGGCGTTGGGCCTGGTAAGTTGCGTTTTGAGATGGAGTTCTGAATTGAGCCATAATTCCGTCGATGATTCCACTATTTATAGCTTGATGAACCAAGGATATTGGAAGGGTCGAGATTGTATCGAGGGATGATAAAGTGACGATGAATCAATGTGTGCTGCTGCGCAAGGTGAGGCAGCCGTTAAACGTTCCACTACGAATGGGACTTTGAAAGCAGCTTATGTACCTGTAGAATCGTGCGTCTTTGAGAGTTTATGCGCTGAGATGGACGTATACTCACCATTTCAGAACAAGTCGAGATCCTGCGTCGTCGTGGATCAGGAAAGAGAAGTGATGTTATTGGTGCTAGCCGATCCATTGTCTGCTTGATCAACACGTTCCATTTCCCCAACAATACTGATTGATTATTCCAAAACCATTGCCACAGTGCAGCACCGGCCAAGAAACTTAGAAAGTTGGATTCACCAGTGGTCAATAGCGAAATGGATTCTGGGGCCTGGGATTGAGGAAGACAAACGAGCAACACATTTACTTTATCATAATTGAACGGTATCTAAACATATACACGTCGATATTCGCATGCAATCACAACCAATGTGCTGCTACATATTCGATTGAGCTTCAGCTGCAGGTTCCCAATTACCAGAGGGCTCGCTGATAACGTCACGGTCCACTGCCCAAATGAGATAGCTATCTGCACCGAAGCACTTGCATCGGCGCGACATGTTACTTGAGACCCCATGAACTCTTATAGCCGTCTCTCTTCATGAATAGGGATAATAGAGTCCGTGAAGGGACGTGAAACGGTCTGTCGGAACTGAGTACTAAGTACTGAATGTCGAGCCCAACGTGGCGGGATTGGAGCCGCTTCGACCTTCAACAGTCGATAGGTTGGTGTAAACGAGGAACTCTTGGGACAGGTTATGGTACGTTTCTCGAGTCTTTTCCAGGAACTGCAGAGGAATGTGGTTCTCGCTGAAGTTGAAGATGACCCTATCAGGTTCTCCGTCAATGTGCTGTAGTGTATGATACGTATTCGGATAGAAACGGTACATGTTCGGGACACTCACAAGTAATCGTTGACCAGTTGACCACTGATAAGTATATAGCAAGGACGATCCTAAACTCTTCGATGATTCTCTGCGTCGTCCATCCCACCACCCCATCCTGATCCGAGAAATCGTAACTATACGCCGGAGTGGAGTAGGTGCCGTCCTTATGGATCTGGGTAGCAGTTAACCAAGAGCGTTTGCGATTTCGAAGTTCTTCCCCAATGCGCATGGTCAAGAATGTTAACAATTTGGGTTATCCCCTCCATCCAAAGAAGTACGAAAACGTCTGACGGGAGACTGAGTAGCCGACTTGATGTATTCTTGCGTTGAAGTGAGAGTGTCATCCTTCCGTGCTGAGGTTCCCGCCATTTGAAAGTTTTCAAAGGCAAAGAGGAATAAGCACCACTGTCTAGCAATGCACCTTGAACGTTGAACACGGGTTTAGCTGTAATGCATGTAACGCTGTATCGTTTATATGGATCTGAATCTAGAATGTACTCACTTCTTCAGAATGAGTCGTCGTGGTGGATCAGGAAAGAGTTAAGCTATTGCTAGCCGATGTACTCATTGTTCTCAAGCTCCCATCACGTCGACCATGTCATGCTCCCCGTTTGCCAGTGTACAGCGGAATATCCACTGCCTCCAACCAATATTGAAGAAAGTATCTCAGAATATGTCTCTATTTGGTGCTCACTAGGAAATCAAGACAAAGGGTCACAAAAACCTCCTAACAAATACACCTCATGTCCACACCACTATCATCGTCCGACCCGGAGCTTTACAGCACCATCCTTTCTCAAATCTTGACTGGATACCAGCTCAGTGTATTTCACCAAAATTATGCACGAAAATGTCACAGTCGCAAAGACCTACTCCAGGATGACCTATCCGAATGCAAGCAGATCCCAAAAAGCCTTCGAAACCTCTTGGACGTTCTCTCATGTGTTATCATCTCTGGACCAAAGCAGGGCAGGGCAGCAGTAGCGGTTTCTACCGGCGAACGTGGAATTGCAATTTACATCTCCCATCCGACATCATCTCGTTCACCCATACAAGTAGAAACCCACGTTCAGTCTCTTATAACGACCATAAAGGAGATCGCACACCGAGAAGATGACGACGCACAACCACGAGCAGACCTCACACAGAAGATGTACGAATATTCCTGGGACAAGTTCGAGCACTCGTTCAACAAGTGGAGAAAGGAGTTTGACCATGTTAGCGCCGTAATCGCAAGTGGAAGGGACGACGTGGGTTTGTTCTTCGATGTCAACGAGATCGATGATCTCGAGACAGTCTTCGAGAACATCCGTGCGTTGGGACAGATGCTGTCCAAGAACAGGATACAAGAAATGGCATCTCTGATCACAGAGTACAACCTTCGATGGACGATGGACCATTTTGTGGAGTTACAGCTGGCCATATATGCGGGAACGAGTCAAGCGAAGAAGTTTACCACTGGATTTGGGAGACTAAAGTTGTTTGACCGCGTTCGAACAATATGCAAACAGTGCGTCTTCTCAACGTGTCCTTGATCTTTTCGACGACATCGTACTCAAACATGTTTGTCTGTAGCATACCTCAAGGTCTACTTCCCCATGACACGCTGGGTCACTAAATGGATGTCCTTGGATTCCTACAAATCCTTCCTGGTTCGTTTCGCTCAAGCTAGACGCTTACGACCGTTCATCGATGCCGCCTACCAAGTCGTTGTCATCCCAGCGCGAGATTCCGCGCAAGGTGAACGCTACCGCCGAAATCGACAAGGAGGAACTAAAGAGGATGGTCCGAGAGGTCCTCTTTCATCTTGAACACGACACCAACACTGAACCTGGGATGGATAAATCTCGAGGACCCGGAATACATGGACTCTTTCATCTCGTGGATACAGCGGAAGCGCAGAACGACGCAAATAAGGCCTCGTTCATGCCACGTCCATGCCGAACTGGCATTACTTTCCTATGTTCGGTACCACGAGCTCAACATTACACCATACTTGGGCATATCAAAGTTGCCGTGTACACTCTGCCGTCTCGTCTTTCAGATCCACAATACCGTCATGCGTCCGAGCGTACACTGTAGATCCGCGGATGTTGGGTTGCATGAGGGGACAGTATGGACGCTGCCATCGGAGATGGATGGGGTTATATTGGATGACCTTATGAAGCGCTTGAAGGCGATGTTGGTGGGCGTGTTGCTGGAGTATGTGAATGAGAAAGTAGGGAATCCTGAAGGGCTCTGGAACATGTGGGGGCATGGAGTGTACCTCTTGGACAAAGGTTATGACAACTAGATTCGGATAAGATATTTTGTACTTCTACTGGTCTTTTGCATGATATGTACTCTCAAGCTACATGTATGATACGAGTTAATCGATAAATACAATACACTATTCATGGTTTAGATATCTTTACTGCAGTCTAAGTAGATTACTTTGTCGATAATAGACTGACAAGATATTTGGGCGCCCATGATTGACCATTTGGAAGCGCCATGATCAAGTGGTTGTGTCAAGCGATGTTAAACGTTAACCCACCGTTTCGATTACGAAGCGTCTGAGTATGTTCTCAGTAGAGAATACCTGTTGAGAGTTCAGACGCCTCCCATACCCCGAAAGATTTATTTTCCTGGCTATCGCTGAGATATCACAAGTCTCCACGTCTGTTTCTTGAAACACGCTGATGAACAAACAAAATACCTGTCATTGCTCAACAACCCTTCAGACTGTACGGGCAGCGTCCAAAAATTATGGCGAAGGCCAACAGTTCAAATCACGAGGAGTGGTCGCGTACCTTGCAGCTGCCCTTGGAGCCAATTGCTAGGACTGGGGCTTCTGATGCACCCAAGCTCAGCGCCGCTCAGCAGCAACATTTACATTGCTGCCCTTCTCCTAATTCCATAAATATCGTCCGTCATGGGTGGGGTAAGTACCAACATCGAAATGTTCGATGGTCTGGATCCATTAGTAGTAGCCTGAGTACAATGTAGTGGCGAGGTATATAGTATCCAAAATCTAGTAAGCCTTCAAAGCGGGTTTGACATCCGTAGCAGGGCGTGTTCGGTTGCCATTTTTCGTGAGATAAGAATAGTTCCGTCTCTCCGGTTCGACGTATTTCATCCCCAGCTCCGCAAAAATTTCCTTCTCGTCGTTCGATGCAGGAAGAAGCTCCCAGGAGTTCTCATTATACTTCCATAGCCCAAACTCATTTAATAGCAAGCCCATCTTTGCAGCCGCGAGTCGTATGATTCGATTAAACTCAACGTCGCCGGTCAACGCAATGAGGGCCGCACCAAGGGACTTTTCGGAAATTAGGCTGGGAACATATGTTAATGCCATCTCTCAAGCTTGGAAACAGTAAGATACATACTTGAGCTCCATTTTTCTAAAAATGCCTTTACCCTCGCTAATCGCTTCCTTCCTCAATCGCCGCACGTCGAAGGGGTGAATTTCAGTCTCTCCATTCTTGGTGTCCGCAGAATCAGGCACTCTCGCGATGCCTATCCATCTTCCGGCTGAGCTTTGTATTTTCTCGGCTAATAAACCTCGTTCCTCCAATGCCGGCACGATAGTGCCAAGAAGCGGGTCGCGTGCAGTTTCGAGCCTGCTGCTATATCCACTCGTGGGACGGAAAGCAACATGAACCCGACCCCGGCGGTCTACCGTCGCGTCTTCCGGTGCTTTGGCGAATGGTGGGACATTCGGGAGTGGGATATGGACTGGGGCACTATGTTGAATGAGGATGACGGCAGATGGGGCAATTGGGTAATTTCGGCGACTACAACTGAGTGAGTAGGTGCTCCAAGGTGCGAAAGGTCCAAACGTACTAGCTTCCGCATATAACAACGCGACTTCGGGGAGATAATGTTTCTCCGACTAGGTTCTTGAGAAGGAGTGAGCATGCTGATTGACGGAAGCAATGTGGAATGCATACTGCGATAGCTTCTGCTTCTTGCCTCTGAACCGGTTGCTGTAGGTGGTGGTAATACCTAGCCCCAATTCGTTGGGTCGGCTTGAGCTCCTCAAAATATTTCGGTTTGAGAAGCTCATCTATACTCTTGCATCCCATGTCAACCAATTTTTGAGCTGCCGTCGGGCTGTATAGGAAATGAAAATCTAGAAGAATTTCTAAGCTGGGTACTCACCCTATGTAAGGAACCTTTTCAAGATCCAAACGTGCAAGGAGTTTCTTGTCTTCTTCGCGCCTCTCCTTCGGGTCTATTGGCGCTGCCTATAAAACCTGCACGTCAACTTCCGGTAACGACGATATACCGAGCAACCATACCACGTCGTTTCCTTTCAAAAACTCAACTATTCGCTTCGATATCCCTGCTCCAACACCAAGTCCCCTTAACTGCGTTTCAAAAAATTAGGTCTATTGTAAACAGAGGAAGTAGCTGACGCACACCCTGGACATCCTCTGGCTTTTCGATCGGTTGTTTGAGCCCTTCAATGGCCTGAATAGCCCTCTGAAATGATCTTATTTTGTACGGGTTCCGAACCGGACTTTGGTCCTCAGCCTCCTTGCCTTGCTTCGAGTTTGTTTGAGCTTCATTTCTCGCAAGGCAATTAAAACGTACAGCGTCGTAGCATGTCAACAATTGCGTCGTTTGAGCTTCGTCTGAGCTGAGTTAATCCCCATTTTGAACATCCAGGAAGGTGTCCGTGAGCCGAGGTTAGGGCTCGATGTATGAGCATGGAAGAAGGGAGAAATAGGAAAAATACGTCACGCGAATGTGACTTCTTACGCGCTTGGTCGCTTCACCTTGTACACCCACACAAACTTATCTTGTACTCTCATCTACGCGCCCACATTCACTCAGGGCGTGCTATCTCGAATTTTCTCGGAATCTGACATTGAAAAGTAAGCTTTCATTCATCAAATACATTGTTCTTTCTCAGTGATCGCTCCTGTTTTGTGAAGATCCAGACTGCTTGAAGCAAGCTACTGGGGCAAATAGTCGGCATTTGCTTGTCAGGGAATAGAAGTTCTTCCAACTCAGTGTACGACTGGGGAAGAAACCTGGGGCTTGCAGTGCGTTCTTGATCCTGTCCTTTTGAAACGACCCCGTTGACCTCTTATGCCAGACTTAGTATATCTAAATCATGAGCGAACAGAACCACAATGGGTTCCGGGATTTGACAGATTTACAGCTCAAAAACACCATAGCTCAACTCCAGGCCAATGCTGGTGGATTTCATCCTTCGGTTCCTCATCAAGGGAATTCGGCTACATACCAGAAAAACTTGCAAGCGTGGTCGAGCACCCCCACCCCTCCACCACGCACCGCCAGTGCTGGCATTCGTCCGTCTCGTGCACGAGCAGGTCGACCCAGCAACCTTACAAGCACACCTACACCGGCGCCCGTACCCGTGGCGACACCATATCGCTCCCTTCCACAACCTCAAGCTGTGCCGGTAGCTGCTTCTCAGCCGGTGCAGAATGCGGCGTCACGGCTAGTCGTACCAGCGACGTCTCAAGCACTTCGCACTACATATTCTTCTCGGCTGCGAACAGGTGCAACGCTACTAATGCAACCGATAATAACTACTGGTTCTACTTCAAACGCTCCATCAACATCGGCAGCGACAGCAGTAGCAACCACCACGGTGGCGGCGACGACAGCCGCGCTGGGTACACGATCGTCAGGACGGCGTACGGGGGTAGTGAACTACGCTGATCCTGGTTCGGGTGACGAATTCCCTGATGCTGGTGCCATTGATTCTGACGATTCGGACTTCGTGGCTAGTGGCGGTACACGAACAAGTATCCGGCAAGGGAAAGGTGGCGCAGGTGCAAAAGGTACCGGAGCGTTCCGATTGCAAGGTTCAGCAGGGGCTGGCGAAGAAGCTTTGGATCAGAGCTATTTGGGCATGGTACCTCCCGACAAGTTCATAAAAGCAAGATACATGCCTATGACAGCCCATGTGTACCGTATGTCCACTATCTTCTAGAATTCACGTACTTGTTTGGCTGACGATTTACAGGGACGAAGAATCTCTCTTCCAACAATCCCGTCGGCCAAGCGCGCTTGTTCCTATACGAGTCGAGTTTGATACCGAGACACATCGAATACGAGACTGTTTTGTATGGAATCTGTATGAGGAGACAATCAAGCCAGAGGTGTTCGCGAGAATATTTTGCAACGACCTTGATCTACCAGTCGAGCCCTGGGCAGAAACTGTGGCGAATCAAATCAAAGCGCAACTAGAGGATTGCGAGGGTATAGCGAGGATGGAGTTGGGAATGGACAGCGCGGTCGGGTTCGAGACGCAGAAAGAGGACGTAGTACTTCAGGACGATGACGAGAGCATGATGCAAGTTGATGAGCGGCAGGGAACTGAAAGCAGAGCGGACGAAATCCCTGAATGTAGAGTAATGTTGAGCGTGCGTTCTTTCTCCCAGAATTCTCGGTCTATGTGGGTTGACACGCGTTTCCCTTTAGATTGACGTTCAGATAGCCACTCACCACCTTCTTGATCATATCGAATGGGATCTTTTGTCGCCACTTACACCCGAGGCTTTTGCCACAACATTGTGTGCAGAACTCGGACTATCAGGCGAAGCAATACCACTAGTCGCGCATGCTATTCACGAAGAACTCATCAAGCACAAAAAGGATGTCGTGGATTGGGGCGTTATTTCTTCGGCTTCTGCGACTATGGAATCTGGGCTGACAAAAGATAAAACTGGTCTGGGAAGAGTGAGGGGTCCCAAACCGCTCAAAAGTGTGTGGCGAGATTGGGCGGAGGCAGAGGAATTCAGGACCAGATTTGAGGTCATGACTCAGGAAGAGGTTGAGAGGAGAGAGATGGAGAGAGAAAGGGCAGCCAGGCGTTTACGGAGAGAAACGAGCAAATTCCAGAGTTTAGCTGGAGGTGCTGGAAGGAGTCGGCGGAGGTAGCTGGGATTATGGTGCCTTTTGTGTACTAATTCAGAGTAGTGATTCATTTTGGTGCGTGTAACTTCATACTTCCCGAGCTTTCAGATGCTCACACCGGGTACAGTAACAGATGCCATCCCGCGAACTAATCGGTCAAGTTTATAGAATCATCATTGGCTAGAATGTTAATCACGAGCCCGCTACAACGAACACCTTGAGTAGCCATCGACGTATCCGAAGGCCACGCGTCGATTCTTAGTCTGTGGGGGAGCTCCTGGCGTCAGTTGCTAAGCGCTAAGGGTCCGTTCACTTGTATTCCGGGCCCCGTCGAGGGGAAATTTCGCTCATAAATTAGAACCCACTCTTCTATGCCACGAGTTTCAAACTGATTCTTTGATGTCGAAGACCAGGCCTCCAAATCATTATATTCCCCTGGCTGTCTCATGGTCGGGCGTTGAGCCTATACTTCGGGCTTTCCGCCATGATGATACCTATCAAGTCAGCTCCCTTCATTTGCTCTCTTGGGGCTACTGTTGCTACTAGGCCCTCGTGAGTGGTGCTATATACATCTCGTAATCAATGTTATATTTTCGGAAAAAGTATGATAGAACCCAAACAAGGGACCAGGAGATTCCCGCGCTAAGTAATGGCTCGTGGGTCTTTTCACTACTTGTTCCGCTGTGATCTTTTCTTTCTTTTTAACCTTGACCATGGGCCTAGGAACACGCTTATGACCATACGACCAACGGTAGCCCTTACGAGGACAAGGCGATGACTACACCACCGCCAATACCAGGCTACCTACCTAGCCCGTTTGCTACCCTTTCCGGCCGGGGTGAGTGTTGAATATATTATAGTTAGAGCAATACAACTCACGAAGATAGGATAGTCGTAATCACGGCATGTCATTCTCTTGCGATATCTTCAACGATATACAGAATACTATATCGACTCCGCATAAATCGTTTCGCATGGGACGACGTATGGGCAACCTTCGCTTTACTGCTGGACGCTTTGTTGTTGATTTGTACCTGGTTGCAACGTACGAATCATATATATTTCTATTTACTTCCTCGCTCAGTGCCTGCCTTTATCTCTTTACCCTTGAGCAGTGTTAAAGCGGCCTCCAGCCTCAAGTACAGACATCTCAAGCTTCTATCTACTGCTCAAGATCCTCTTTTGGTTGATCAGCGCTTCGTATAACGCGGTAGTCTGGTGAGCAAATTTCGGACATTTACATGAATATTGCCTTCACTTACCTTTAATAGGACTTCACGGATTAGCCTTGTCTGCTCAATAGCGCGTTTCTTATCGCCAGGGAAACTGAAGATGTTCTGTACCTTCCTTTCAGCGATCTTTATCGCCCAGTGCGCCATCGTCATTACAATTCGAGCCACCCTGTGCGATGTAGACTTCTCTCGATTTTTTGTTATCATGTGTCGGTCCTTAGCTGCAGGAAGGGCGGTCGCCATATATGGGGTGACAAGTAAGCACATGCTGCTTTAGCGTTTCCACCGGCTAACACGACATTTTACAGTGGACATACTAGCATGCCTCATTCTGGTGTTTTTACCGACACATGTGCTATGGCGATGAACTTATCTCGAAAAGACCAGACGTCTGGTCATGTCCTTGTTCGCAGCAACCATAATTACATTATGTCCTTCCATTGTCAATGCATACTATGCGTTGATGTTCAATGCCTTGGCATCGGCCTACAGTTCCCAGATCGAGGTGAGCACGCGCTGTCTGATTGCTTGCAACCTTCCTAATACCTCTGAAGGCTGCGGTTTCTCTCATGGTCTGCAATCTCGTCATTGTCGTGACCAGTATCTATAAATTCATCCACCGCGACCGCGGTGACGACTCGGACGACTCTGCTGGAAACGGCACCTCCAACCCATTCATAGGGGTGTCTCATGCCACACCGACTTAGACACAACGACTATCGACACAAACCGATTTTCCATCACCGACCTATACTCCCTAGGTTCCGACCTTGCCGACACCACCCCCTGCGATAGCACGACGTTCGAGCGCTCACAAGTGGCAGAAAAAGTGTAGGCTGCGGCTAGATTTCCTAGTCTCTGAATTGACAGGAGTACTATGACGACGGGAGATCCCGCCTTTGCCGCAATACTTCTCACTGGTACACTAGCCCTTGATCTTACTGTATTTTTAATCTAGGCTTGTATAAAATGGATATTGGATTTGGAATTCTTTACCTAAACGTTCCTCGAACGAGTCTTGTGTAGGAAGATGCACTGCATATACTATACAATCATTGTACAGAAAATGTACATGTTACGACTACCGGATCAAGTATTGACGTATGTCGAGAAATCCATTGCGTGAGCGTTCGGTCTCTGAAATGACAGGGTACAACCGTTGAATAGGTAGTAGGTGGTGCGTTCGTAATGGAGTAACGCCACAAAACCTTCTAGACCCAACTATGTGCGACATCGACAATTCAGTTGGCAGGCAGACCTTATGCTGGGAATCACGGTGGTAGTAGCATGCGTCAACTACAAAGTGATGACCTAGCAAATACTGTCAACAGTCGCTCGCAAGAAAGGTTTAAACGAAGATACAAACATCGTTTTCCAAGGGCAAGGGTTTTCCCAGAGTTCATGAGTCAAATTGGCTGACCCAGTCGGCTTAGGAGATGCCTTAGCGCGGCTTCCTGCATATCAGGTAGGTGTTCCCCCGAACAAATTCGACTTGCTTATCGTCAACTGTTTTGGCCTTGAGACGGACGTAGTCCCTAATGAAGAATGTCCTGTCTCGCCAGGATGTGTTACGATCGAGTTAGGACCCAGACGATGCGAGTCTACATCTCGTATTGAAGAGCTGATATCGGTGAAGGTTAGAGTGCTAGTCGTGTACCGGACTTGGCCGAGATTGGTGGAATATCCTGTGGTATCTGAGATAGTGTTTGGCAACCCAGAAATGGCGCGACTAGTCTGGTCGCAGTGAGTGTGGGATTCATCGGTGGCATAATTGTTGCTAGTGGCATGTTGATGCAAAGTGTAGAGGCTAGCGACGACGACGTGGACGTTGCATACTAAGAGAGCTATCGCAGCCTGAATAAATCCACTTCAGACTCGTCCAACGAAGTTAAGTAAGAATGAGGAACCTACCTCAATGTGCGTAGTATAGAGATTCAGGATTCGGTTCCGCTGCAAAACATATACATTATGAACAAGCGCTGCGATGAGCGTGAGTATGCTCGCAGTGAATAGGAGCATCATGAGATTGCGCTTTGTTGATGTCAAGTCCATGTAATAAAGAGCATAGAGTGGCATGCCAACTAAGGAGATGCTGAGTCCAACATCGGCTAATAGATTCGTCAGTGAAATGTGGGGTCCATGAGACAGAAGCCAAACCTATAGTCTGAAGTATCGCGAGAGGTTTGGGGGAGGAACAAAAAATAGGATATTCTTGCTCGGGCGAGGTCGGGGCTGCTTTGCACATAACTGCTTTGATGATTACAAGGGCAAGGGCAATGGTGCCGGTGAGAACTGCCATGGGAATACACCAATCTCGAAGCCTGCCAGGCGCTAGAATACGCCGAATGGAAGCCCAGAGACTTATTCTAGCGCAGCTGAGAGAATAGTTAGGGCCTAAACATGCCTTGCTGAACGTTGGGTTACTAACCAAACGATCAAGGGGAAGGAGAAAGTGATGCTCCAGAACACGATTGTTTGACTTCGTATATACTCTGGAGTACCAGCCGGAATCTCTCTATCTGGTGGTCGAGACTTCTTTCAGCTTCGCATCGCCAAGAATAATCTCCATGTCTTACCATTTCTGACTTTCAACCATAAGCAAGCAAACTCCACTATGTCCAGCACAAATGCCAAAAACGCCCACGCATCATCCCAGGAGAACCGCCTTATACGATATCGATGAACCAGGCGATATACGGTGGTCAAAAGCGCGACGACATGAACAACCGAGGATCCAACTAAAAGACGTTGGCTTTTGAGTGGCAAAGGGTAAAAAGGAACACATACTACGCAATCCTGAAAGAGAAGGCGGCATAGAACCAAACTATTCGACGTCTTCAAGATTATTGGCGTCCTCTTTGCCCTGATCGACGACAGACTAAGACATGAACCTCTTGGGTTGGGGAGAAAAGGAAAGGAAACACGGGGGTGGGAGTAATGCGCGCATCTGTCGTTTTTTACTTCAGTGAGGATAGGGTCAATTGAATAGGAACGCGCTTTCCGATTCGGTTCGGTCTCACAGTCGGTCGTTCCGGAAATCCTGGTAACTCACGCAATGCCGACACACTTTTTCGAGAAATGACCATAACACCTAGCAACCTTAAGCAGTATTCAAACACCCCCTGTTTTTTAATAACGTCGAAATAATTAAACAACGCGTAGGTATGTCAACAACTTCTAGCCACCAACCCGACACGGAAAAGTGGGACAGACCCAAAGGTATGGCATCGACATCGAAGAATTGCCACATT
Source organism: Paramarasmius palmivorus (assembly GCA_037176845.1). Lineage (NCBI taxonomy): Eukaryota > Fungi > Basidiomycota > Agaricomycetes > Agaricales > Marasmiaceae > Paramarasmius > Paramarasmius palmivorus. Next base: position 166,273 of record JAYKXP010000090.1, on the reverse strand, counting down.
GTAATCAGAAGGAAAGACCATAGCTACCGCCCCCGCACAAACACCACATTTCGTAGACTAACGCCCAAGCCGGCATTCGTTCACAGCATAGTGGGTCCGATAATCTTCACACTCAGGGAACATGCTGGAGCGATTGCGACGTCCAAGAATGTCCATGTCCGAGAGACGAGTATAAGTGAGTTTGACTACGACTAGGAACAGGAAGATTCTCTTCTCCACCGTGGACAAAGGTGTCATCGTAGCCCGAGTACATGGATCGATCTGCAAGGGAGCCGAGGAAGGATGTACTAGCATAAGAATCGGAGGATGTACCTCCGGTATGGTGTGCGTTTTATGAGTGCTAGTGAAATGCAACAAGTATCACACCAGACGGAAGATAGCGCGACAGGTGCAAACATGCTGAATGTTGAGCATATCATTACATTTATGCGCTGCTAGTGTCTACTAGTGCAACGTAGAAAGTGGCGTGCCAAGCTATGTACCAAGGGTTCCTCAGTCATCAACCGGGAAAGAGGAATTGACGATGAAACCAACCATGTATACTATGCATCTTCAAAAAGTCAAAATTCAATCGGCCGAGCGATTCTGTTACCTGAAAGGGCGGTCATTCATCCCGTTGGACAGTCTAAAGTTGGCATACTTACCTGGTAGTATGAGCGCGAGAATGTTGTAACTTGTAGTGAAAGGCTGGGAATGGATAAGCGTCTTCGACGTGGTCCAGAGATGCCGGATTGCGTTCCCTGGATGTACATTCTTCCCTTATTTCGATCTCCGAGAGGAAAGGATATTGGCAATAATAACCAGGTTCGCTGAAATGGCCCAGAGTACATACGCTTTTGTAGCGCCTTAGCTGGAAACTGGACTGCTTCACGATCCAAGAGGCATCACCTAAAGGAAAAACTCAGTAATCATAAAAACTTGGCTATAAAGCAACAAAGAAGAATCAGAGAACCGAATTTCGACTGTAAAGATTCAGACGGCACTTCCTATGTACTCGGTTGAAAATCGTCATGCAGTATAGTTGAAGAAGTCGATGAAAAAAAGAAGCAAACTCACGCAAACCGTCATGCTCTTACGCAGCCAAAATCCATGAGATCCCCGACATTGTGTAGGCCCGTGTTGCTGTCGCTGAGACAATGGTTGGTCAATGGTGGTGGTGGTGGTGGTAGTGACAAGGAAAGTTTACAATGCTGAGATAATCGTTCACCTCGCTGCTTGAGTCGATACCACGTCGTCCCATTCGTACAGGGTTCAGTGTTCAATCTCCTTCATGAAATAAGCCCATGTAGACTCTGCGCGTATACAAATGAAGACTCAAAATTCCTCACCCATAGGCTGGCCGGTGGACACCAGCTGGAACTCCGTTGCAGACGGCTCGCCGTATCTTACATGAAACGGAACGCAGAGTTCAACCCTCCATACTATCTCTATACAGCAAATACTACATACGTCCGAGCTCTTGTCGGAGTGAACTTGGGGTGAGTCGGTTGTCTCAAAGCACGGTTACAACTTACAAGTAGTTTCCCAATCTGAGTAGCTTTCAGGCCGTCGCGATACGTTCCTGGATACAGTGGATTGAGGCATCTAAGTAAACCACAAGCATAGAGAGGATTCCACTCGTCCGCACTCCACTGGTGCGTCGCAAGTCATGACGTCGATGCACAAGCGCCAGGTATCTGGATGCTCTTCATTCCGTCGCCATTCCTTCTCCGCGAGCATTGCTTTTCACGCCTATATAAACCTACAGGACAGTAGAGAGAACCGTAGTCCCAATGGATCCCACTAACAAAGCGAAAGGCCCTTCACCTCACTACTCACTCTATCAGCGAGAGGTCTTCAAACTTGGTGGCACGCAGGGCATTCGTAAGTTTGCTGGATCTTCTCCTTGTTCTTGTTCTCATGATCTTTGCTTCAGTACCAGACTTTTCAGTACACAGTGAAGAGTTGGTGGAGTCGACAAAGAAAAAGCTCAATGATAGAGGATACTTCTATGCCAACTCTAACGCTGGGTTGGGATGGACTGACCGAGCGAACAGGTGCGGTGTATTACATCTTTCACGTTCCACAATTCAACTCAACGGCGTGGTGCAGAGAAGCATTTTACCGTTGGCGCATCATACCTAGGATGTTGGTGGACACCAATGTTCGAGATTTGTCAAGTGAGGCTTCGAATCCTCCTCACGACCAACAACTCACTCTCAGCATTTAGTTGATCTTTTTGGACATCGTATCCCAGCTCCAGTGCTATTCGCACCTATCGGCATCAACAAACTATACACCCCCAAGGGTGAACTCGTTCCTGCAAAGATTGCAGGCGAGCTGGGAATACCCTACTGTCTTTCAACTGCTTCTTCCCAGCCTATTGAGGCTGTTGCGGAGGCGAATGATTTGGGCGCCTCGGAGAAAAACGAGAGTAACAGTGTCCACTCCTATAACTGGTCCCAACGGCGGTGGTGCGAAATCGCCGCGCTTTTTCCAGTTGTACATGGGACACGACGACGAAATAGTGAGTAGTATCTAGCCCTATCTGTCCAGAAACTAGCTGACTCACGTATGTGCTGCGGTTCAGACTATCAGTCTACTGGAACGCGCCTGGAAAAGCGGCTTTGACGTCTGCATGTTGACGGTGGACACTTGGCAGTTGGGATGGCGACCCACAGATATTAATCTAGCTAATTATGTGTGAGTGCATAGTACCTCCGAGTCGGACCTACTTATTGTCATTTTAACTTGGAACAGATTCTACTATCCCGGGGCAGTCGGTAATGAAGTTGGAACTAGCGATCCCGTCTTCATGCGCAAACATGGCAAGGATCTGGAACGAGATTCAGGGAAGTGGATTGACTCATCTGTATGGCATGGAAAGGCCCACACATGGGAGAAGATTCCTTGGCTGATCAAAGAAGTATGTCGTTTGGTTTCTTGGGGGCGAATCCCCATTTTGACTGCGTTTTTGGCTAGTGGAAGCGCATCTCCAATGGTCGCCCATTCCTTATCAAAGGGTATCCAGAGTGCCCAGGATGCATTGAAAGCGTATGAGATTGGATGTGAAGGGATTATCGTCACGAATCATGCTGGAAGACAGGTGGACGGTGCAGTAGGGAGTTTGGAAGTTCTACCTGAGATTGTTGAGGCCGTTGAAGACAGTGAGTTGATGATTTAATGAGGCGTCGGTCGGCAAGAAATTCGTAGCGACCGGCCATGCTCTCTACTGTTTGGATACACGTTGACCTTTTCCCCAGAAATGACGATCATCTTTGACTCGGGTGTTCGAACGGGTTCCGATATCTTCAAAGCGATCGCACTCGGTGCTCATGCGGTATGTATCGAATCCGTTTCTTTTATTGCCTTTCCAGTCGAGTGACCGTGTCTTAGGTGATGATTGGCAGGTTATACGTTTAGGGCATGGCACATGAAGGGGAGAAAGGCTGCAGGCACGTTCTGAAATCTCTGCTCGCGGTGCGTTTCCCGATGGAGAAGGCCCAATTGAAAGTAGTGTCTGACGAATATGAACAGGATTTAGACATCACGATGACTGTCGCTGGTTACCCTGCTATAAAGGAGAACATTCACGGCAAACACAAGGACATCCTGAAATATAATGAAAGCGGGGTGTACCCAAAGGGAGAACATGCGAAATTGTAGATAACCTCACCATGTGTTGCTTTACCTAGACCTAATCTAAACTCGAATCGCGGCTTCTTCGTTATTTGGCAGGGCAACTGTGTCGTCTTCGACTGCCCAAGCCAGTTTGAGTCATAGTTCTATGACTCCTGCTGGCTCATCTCGTCTATTATACATAGACTACATACTACGAAACCTACACTCCTGTCAGGCACAGGAACACCATGATTCATGATCATACACACTTAAATAAATAATCTATGAGTGCAACTAGAGTACTGATCACGTAGTGGGAGGTGTCTTGACAAAGGAGCTGAAAGGGGATGCCCCCGAAAGAGCAGCCGCGATCTGCGTCCTCCATCTATCGACGCCATCACTGCAAGTGTCACAATCCTCAATGAGATACGCGTATTCCTCCACCGCATCGACAAAGGAAGTCCAAGCACGGCCTTTCTGACATGAGCTTAACGAGCAGCTTGGGATATATCTCATTCCACTTGAGACAGTCTCCAGCGATGTGCTCACGCTTGATTTGCGGAGGGTTTCGGAGTGTTTCGTAGTATGTAGCGTAGATATGGTCTCGGAATTTGACCTGAAGGAAGCGTTAGTTGAGTGCCAGTGACCGTACGAGAAATAGAACCCACCCATGCGACGAAAATGTGGTGCCATTTGGTGAAGACGGTGTAATACCGACTCAAGGAGTAGATGACATCGTCTGCATCGAGATCCAGAGTTGCCCAAGCGGCTTTATCCCTGGTGTATACGTCGTTGGCCCAGACGGCGTAAGAGAACACTCGGAGAGGATTCTGGGCAATGGCGAGACTGTCCGTAAGATGTCAGAGGTATGAACATATCCTTCAATGGAAGCTAATCCTCACGTTCCAGCCTTTTCCCTGATATCACTATATCCAGCCCGGGAAGCATAGACATAAACTTCGAAGGAATGTTCTTGTGCGTTCCGCCTAGAAAGGATCAGTATGCTGAATATCACGAGATCAATGTCTTACTCCATAAGCAGTTTACATATTCCTATAGCACTGTAGACACAATACTTCTGCGCAGCCTCTGCCAGTTTGGAAAGCAATTCGAATGGCGTAGATCTGAGATCTGGCTGTGGTCGGTTGTGCATGAACTGTAGAAGAAGATGGACAACGTCTGATGATTCGGATAAGACCACATCTTCTCGCTTTTCGGTGGTGACCGAACCACGAATGGGAAAACCGTCGCTGTAGATTTCGATATTCCGGCTGTGTGCACCGAATCTTCTGCCATCTGAAGATCGAAAGACAATATCGGTGGAGAGTTTGCAATCCTCACAAGCTGCATCGATACAGGGTGAGCTTTCCGTCACACGACTGAATAGCTAGTAACGCACCTTCACATGAGGGGATATCTGTTGGCTCTGGGGACTTGATCGGTGACGAAATTGACTCCATTGAGAGTAAGCTATTTAGCTTTAGCTTGAGCGCAGGACTGGGAGACTGAGAAGGGTGTTGGGAGAGAGAAAGCATGGTGAAGGGGAATAGTGGGCGTCGCTTCTACTACGAGTGTTGACATGAGGCTGCGGTGAGGCATCTTTTGCTATGTAGCCAACATGCAGAATGTTGGCGCTTTATCAGATCAAGATCGTATGTTCCTGAAGACCAACTGAAGACCGCTAATCTTTTCTTACTCCTCCATTCCAATGGTGACCTTCCTATAGTTGCCTGGACGTACAGACATTCTGCTTGTTCTTGGGTTCTTGGTCACCGCCTTGCCCTGTCGAGGTTCTTGTTAGCGATGCTATATGTGTTCAAAACATGAATGATGACTACCTCTCTGCGTTGTGTTGACCCGAGGCCTTGGAATATTTAGTTTAAATATACAATCGCATTTCACTGTCAGAGCCGTCGGTTGGGTTTAGATATGCGACTTTCACGGTTTCTGTCGTTTCTCACGCTCGCCCACTTCTCCTCGATGATTCAATTGGAATGCAGCCGACCAAGAAACGAGCCGACATGTACGGTAAAATACGCTTTCTGAGTACAAGAGCTACTCTGCAGGGTCGTCGGCAGGGAGAATGGAGAAGCAGGCTTTATTAAAGGGTACTAATCTCACTCCTCACTATCACTATTCGTTCTACTGTCGTCAATGGTTTCGATGTTGGCCTTTCGAGGTGCGTTGTCCTGGTGTTATTTTGTCAAACCACACTTGCTGATTGCTTTTTGATCAGTCATAGCTACCCTCCTTCACTCGCTTGCCATTGCCACGACAGGATATCGACTCTGGCATCGACATGGCATTAAGCGTTTATCCTGGGATGACGCGTGCTCTTTCCTGGCATGTATATTAGCGATGGGCGAATTGACCTCTCTGTGGTTGAAGGTCAAGATAGGTATGTCATTCTTCGCCGCGAAAACTCCAGGCTGACATTCTGGTTCAGACAACGAAGTCCCCGCAAATACCCCAGAATACGCGTTGAAACAATCTATCCTCTTCTGGTTCACGACGATCAACTTTGCCTTTATTGTCAGGTTGGCCTTTAGAGACAGCATCTCATGCAACATGCTGACCTGCTACCCTTGCAGTTTATCTCGTATCAGCCTTTGGCTTTCGTTACGGAGAATAATGGCACCCGGAAGCTTGAGGAAGTGGTGTATCCCAATGGCAGTCGTTACCGCCTTGACCACCATTGTTGTCACTTCGACCAAGGGCTCCATGTGCGTAACAAGACCCACAGGTCCAAATCAGGGCAACCCACTCTACTGTTCGTCTCCGATCCCATTTATAACGCTGCAAACAGTCGGTATGTCATTGAGTGCAGTGCATTGGCGTTCTTTCGGCTCAAGGAAAGCTTGTTTAGCGGATGTTAGCTTGAGCCTAGCCTTGGTCGGAGTGCCTATGATTTCTCTGTGGAATATGGACCTTCCCTCGAGGCAGCGGTGTTTCATGATATCGCTTTTCGCCGCTAGCATGTTCACTCTCGGAATTGCGCTATTCCACAATATTCTCGTGATAATGTCGAAGCGTCTTTTGAATCAGTTCACCAACCATTTTGAGGTATGTCATCTCCCTTGAACTTCTATGCCTGATACTCAGTTTACTTCATAGGCTGCGATAGCACTCTTGGTTTGCAATATACATGTGGTTGCAACTGGCCTATACTCTCTGCGACGCCATGAACGTTACGATGACGATATCGTACACCCTTCACTTCGTACACTTGTGGCCTCTAAGTTTAACAGCTCAACTGTTGACTGCCCGTCAGAATCGTCCAGCACAATCACGACAAAACCCCATTGGTCTCATGATCAAGCGCGGCGGGCTACCCAGACCTCATCACGAACAGAACAGACCGAATTGACTTTTACCGACTTCAGTGCTTCACTTGTGCAGTCGACTTCTGTTCCTACACTGACGATTGACGACAAGGTTTCAAGTGATGGGCATCCTGTCGAGACAGCATTCAACTCGAGCTCGAACCCCATCCATTCCCTAATAAATACATCCTTTGTTCATTGTAATATTCTATCATTCGTTTGTAAAATAGCATAATCAGGTTAGCCATACATTGTCTACCATAGAACGTTGAATCGAATCGTTTACTCTCATTGTCTCGAAAGCAAATTCCATCCCAAGCCTTGGATCTGGCTACTTGAGCACTGAATTGAAGGCTGTGACGCCGAACGACCCAAGCCTTCGGGTATGGGTTCCAAGGCAGCGGTAAGCTCCTCTCGCCTCAGCTTCGGGGCCCAGCAAACCGCGCAAGGTTCGAGGTTACTTCGTCCTTCCAGCTTTCGTTTGTTCCTACTCCAAAGGAAGTTCTTAGTCGATTTCTTCTCCTCTCGACAGCATAGAACACCTTTTCGTCCGACCTCCCTTGGCGATTATGTGATCAACTACCCGGAATCGTGCGACACACAACGCTAGCCACTTTTCTTGTCCTTCCACAATGGATTCGACATCGCCTACTGTGTTTGAGGCAGACCACAACCAACTGTCAAAACGCAATGCTTCTTCTACGATGAGCATTGTTACCACACCCACAGACCCGGAATCAGATTTATCGCAGTCAGAGCGTCGTTTGGATGAGAAGGACCCATATGGATTACGCTGTCGTATGAAGACTGACAGTGAGCTGACGGCTTTGAAGGACGGAAGGAGCAGAACGAGAGCACAGGGGCTAAAGAAGTTTTATGAGGGACAGAATGAAATGATAGAGTCTCTGCTCAAGGTGCGTCCTCACCTCTGCAAAAAAAAACGACGACGTACTCAACTACAGCATTTTTTAGTCTATGAACAATCATGCTCAAGAAGGGGAAGACGATGCGAAGGATAACGCGTTGAAAGTGGGTAGTGACAAGCTATTTTAAGAGAACACTGGGCTCACTTTAATATAGGTTCGAATAGCAATTCGGGTGTCTTTTGTGGCGAATTGCATCTTGTCTGTATTACAGCTATATGCAGCGATATCATCTCTATCGTTGTCCTTTTTTGCCAGTGAGATACCCCCACCTCTTTTCAGGGTTTCTACAAGGCACTTACCGCTTTCTTCCAGCTGCTGCCGATTCGGTGTTTGACCCGGGCGCTAACCTACTCCTCAACTATCTTCACCGAAGGTCGCAACGTGTGGATCTCAACAAGTATCCAGGAGTGAGCTCTACCCTACTCTCATCTGTCTCAAATCTTACCAGACTGCCAGGGAGGTGCAAGATTCACCACCATAGGAAACATTGTTTATGCTTTCGCCATGCTCACGGTCAGCATCATCTTGGTCGTAAGTATACATGATGCAGACTGCAGCCAACTTGACTAATTCGTCACCAGGCATTCTCGATACAAGATATCGCAACCCACGAACCTGGAGACCAACTGGAATTCCATATCCCATCTGTGGTAGCCGTAGGAACTGCCTTCGGTATGCATTTCTCTCGTTTTCCCTGAAGACATTCGCTCATTTGTTTTGGTCTCAGTCACCAAGTTTCTACTCTTTCTGTATTGCTTTTCCATTCGGAATTCAAGCTCGCAAGTCCAGGTGCTCTGGGAAGATCATAGGAACGATCTTTTGATCAAGTAAGGACTGGTTATTCTTTCCGCTACCTAAAGTTGTATTGATGTCATGGGTAGCGGTTTTGGTATCTTCACTAGTAGTGCCGGGGCGAATATATTATGGTGGATAGACCCAGCAGGTGCCATCATAATATCTGTCGTGATCATCATTTCTTGGACACGAACGTCAATTGGTGGGCCTGTTTTATTGCATCTTTCAGACATCAACACTCATCATCCGTCCCCAGAGCAATTCAATCATCTCGCGGGTGCTGCTGCACCACACGACTTCACTCAACTGGTGATCTACAAGGCCTTGACTTTTAGTGATGAAATCAAGCAAATCGACACCTGCAGAGCCTATCATAGTGGAGAGGTTCGTCTTGAATGCATTTTTCGCTGGTTCACGTCTAATTGACAAAAATTACAGAAATATCTTGTCGAAGTCGATGTATGTGAAATGAACCTCCAGTTTTCAACCATGCGTTAATAGCTCCTGCTAAGGTCGTAATGGATGCTGATGTTCCGTGAGTAGATATACCAGTAGTCTCATCTTCGGACCAGAATCTGACGTCGATATAGGCTCTGGAAAGCGCACGATGTAAGTCAAGAGCTGCAAGATCAGCTGGAAACATTACCTATGGTAGAGAGGGCATACGTACAGTGAGTCTATCTCAACTCAATTTCCGCATTTCCGTTCTTTTGGGTCGACTATTCCCCATCCTTCCTTTCTGTTTCCTTTCTTGTCATTCGTGTTAATCTTCTGGATCTCATGAATCTTCACGATGCTGATTGTTTAATCTTATCGTACAGCGTCGATCACGAAGTTTCTCATAAACCAGAACATAGGAAGAACGTATGAATTCGCACACGTGAATGTAGTCAAACTGGGTTCAATGGCCAAATGGGATGTAAAAATATACCCAATACCACCAAAGATTTCGCAAAGTATAGTGAATGCCTGCGTTTACTGCGCGTCCGGCTGGTCGGATGACTCGAGGCTGAGCGCTGCCCCAAAGGGGTGACTGCGGCCTAGCCCTTCATTGTTCAGACACGGAAGGACATATCGGCATGTCGCCCAAAGGGTACTTGGTGATCAATGGACCCTGGGCATCGTCGGAGAAATCTGTATTTGTAACAGAGTGCATTTGTGCTTTCGTTGCGAAGGACGGGCCCTCGCAAGCTTGGTCGTTGGCAACGTGGCTTGGAGAGTCATTGGACACCGGCTTCCGTTGATAAAAAGGTAAAGAGCGATCAAAAGGATAATGAAGTTTGTTCGGCCGCCTCCAGTCAGGGTAGCTTGTGTATATTAAGAACGTCCTTTCTAATCGTTCCCTCATTCTTTGGTCTCCAGGGCTGGCTCTTGTGCTCAAGGATTTCTCCGTCATCACATTCTCAACACCACATCCTTAGAACATGTCTGCTGCCGGAAACTCTACGATGGCGGGAACAGCGATGAACGGTACCACCGCAGGAGCGGGCTCTACTAGCGGTGCTGCTACTGCTGCTGGCAGTAGAGGTGGTGGAGGCGGCGGAGGCGAAGTAGATTCGGAGATGCTGATGTTCAATATCGACATCGTCATCCTCTCTCTTCTAGCCGTACTAGTCTTCCTCAGACTTCCTCGTGCTATCGCTCGTCTATGGAAAACCTCCGAATGGACGAGAGGCCATTTGCTTTGGTACAGCCGCTTTCCAGGGAACCCATCACAACGCGTGGTCTGGGGAAACGACACTGGTTTGCCATACACTGGTGGCGACTATACAACAGATTCGTCTCATACGTTGCATGGAACGGAGCTACAGAGAGTCAGTAAAAAGGGCACCCCAATCGATGTATCATATCCACCTCATATTGTGTCTACACCTGCTTCGTTCCGACCAATGCTCACGCTATTGCATAAGGTAGGTCTTTATTTTTATCTTCACGGCCTTTCTGACTGTTCTTTCAGCGCATAACACCTGGAGTGTCACTCTCTCATTTAGTTATCATGTCGATTTATCTTGGAGTTCTGATTTTCCCTGCGTTTTGGGAGACAAACGCATTCACCGATCCGGTGCGATTTGGTTGGCTTGCAGTAGGCCAGTATCCTTTCGTCTTTGGCTTCGCAACCAAGAACAACATCCTCGGCGCCTTAATGGGTGCTGGATACGAGAAGGTTCGCTCGGATACTGAATGACTATGGGATATCACTTAACGAATTTTTCAGCTGAACTTCATGCATCGTTTCGTTGGGCGCTTGGTGGTATTGTCTGCAAATGTGCACGGCTTAGGTTACTGTGAGTCTGCTGTCAACCTTGCCTCTGCATTCTTCGACTAACCGACCACCCAGGCTACAAATACCTCCTCAACAAGACGTTCCAGGAATCGATAGCAAGACCGTCAAACTACTGGGGTCTAATCGCTCTAATTTGCATGGACTGCCTCTTCTTCTTCTCGACCGACTTTTGGCGTAAAAGAGCTTACAACATCTTCATCGCAACCCACATTTCGAGCATATGTTTACTGCTGGCTGCTGTAAGTATTATCTTTATGGCTAACTAATGCACTATTCTAATGGATTCCCATAGACCATGATGCACAAACGCAGTACAGTACTCTGGGTGTACGCGACTATCGGCATCTACGGTCTCGATGTACTTCTCCGTATAGTGAAGACTCGCTTTGCAACTGCAACCGTTCGAATACTTCCCGGGCTCGGCGTCACGAGAGTTGAAGTACCGGATATTAACGCTGGTTGGCGTGCAGGACAACATGTTCGCGTTCGGGTCTTTTCGTCAGGAATGGGATTGTTTGGGTGGTCAGAAATACATCCATTCACAATCGCCTCCACCGCACATGGGCCTGAGGGTCTCGTCCTGATGTGCAAGAAAACTGGGTCCTGGACGAGGAAGCTCTACGGTATTGCTCAGAGACCTGAGAGTGCCTATGAAGATGGTTCGAGGAAAGTCAAAGTGATGATCGAGGGGCCATATGGTACGTCTCTCTGGGTTTCCTTAAAAAGCACAATCTTACACCGAGTAGGTGGGCCAGGACACAGAATGTTTGCAAGCTTCTCTGCAGCAGTGTTCGTCGTTGGAGGGAGCGGAATTACTTTCGCGTTGTCTTCAATTCAAGAGCTCATTCAGCAAGATCTTGATGGGAAAAGTCGTGTCAAATACATTCACCTCATATGGACGGTGCAGGATCCCTGTGCGTGCAGAGCTTTCTTTTTGATTTGCTACTACTGACAAGAGGTATGAAACACAGCCTCGCTCCTACCTTTACTACCTCAACTCCAGTCAATGGTTCAGCAAAGTGTATTCACCCCCATCCTTGTCTCTGTGTTTCTACACTCGTGCCCCCACCGAAAAACTCCCGTTGAAAGATGACTTCTTTTCGCGATCTGTGTGGATCAACCTATCTCCAGGTCGTCCGAAGCTGCATGAGTTTTTCGAGAGTGTCATCGATAATGTCACAGACATGCGAACTGGATACAAGGACGAGAGAGCTATTAGCGGGGTGATCATTGGAGTCTGCGGTCCAGTGGGACTTGCGGATACTGTATTCCAAGACGTAGGGAAAGTGGATCGGAGGAAGAGAGATGATATCGGAGGTATAGAGGTCCACGAAGAGTACGTTGAATACGATTGTGACCCATGATCGCAAGTACTAACACCAGCTGGACAGAACATTCGGGTGGTAACGTTGAACTTGTATAGATCACCAACGGCCGTTCGATCTGGTTATCGACGGCGTTTCCCAGTCTTTCCTTGTGTTTTCCGTCGTTCTTTGTTGTGCTTTGACTTGTACGATATTCAAGTACTTCCATAGTGACAAGGTGTAAATTTCCTGTAGTCGTAGAGACGCAGTAATGGTATCCAAGGGTTTCCATTGTTTCAGTGCGGCGCGTGTCTTCGGGGAAACTGCTTGTCGTACGTATCACGAAAGCAACAGCAACGTTATGGGTCCCATCGGCTCCAAGCCCTTGTTACTAAGGCCGCTGTTCGCACATCGTATGGGTGGTCAGAAGAGGTTCGGCGAAAGCGTGGCTGAAGCTCTAGAAGCTAATTCCAGACACAGGGAGCGAATACATCGGGGGGATTCCGAGGTGAACATGGGATCACCTGAAAAGAACGGTACTGCTTACCTGGGATAGGTTGAAAATAGGCCTAGGGGGGTGAATGGAGGTGAATGGAGGTGAATCAACACTCTGAAACGGAGGAAATCCCTGAAAGCGGCTGGCTGATCCTGAGGCATTTTATATCTTCAGAAGACTGTACCATTCTACTGGTACATCAACAATACCGCTGGTCTGGATATACGATCCCCTTTATTTTCAATTACAGGACCGGGGGTGTCGGCGACAACCTAAGCGAACTACTTCCGGGCTTGAAAGGTGTTTTGAGTCTATACATACTGTACAATAATTCTTACACAAAACCGCGCTCCATTTAGCTACCTTCGATCCACAAACTGTGCCGTTTGACGAGTTCTGCTACAATATCCTCCTCGATCTCTTTGCCTTGTTCAGCTGCGCTAGGGTCCAACTTGATCCATGTTTCGACGAATGCAGGTTGGTCTGCCCCTTGGTTCTTGGAAACAAATACAACTTCAAACTTTCGCCTATGTAAAGTCATTCCCAATGACAATTTGATGACCATATCGTTCAAGTGCGGCCTGTGCTTTCGGAATGAGTAGGGAATCATCCGTTTCAAGCTATTTCCATAATTAGCAGCATTCCAATGGTCAGCGGTGGAACGCACCTTGAACGACACGATATACCCATCCCTAGACCATTCGTCCACCATTGGTTTAAGAATCTTGGGTACTTGATCCATCTCAATATGAAGACTTCCTTTACCAGATTGAATCTTGTGCTCTGACTGAATCGACCCGTTAGAACTACCAAGTCCAGAAAAACAGCGAAGAACCAACAACTCACCAACTTTTGCCTTGGTAAAAAGAAATCACTGACAGCCGCAGCGAGATAATACATCGCCTTCCTCTTCATCTTTGCCAGCTCGTGACTAACAGCCCGTAAAAGCCAGAGGTAATCATTCACGGTAACGAATGTCAGGGTTAAGAGCGTGTTCTTTGCATGGACTAATTTGTATGCTTCCAAGACGCTGAGAAGGTCCTCTCGTTTGGAGGATGTTACTTCGATTTGAGGTGCTGAGCTGTCACGTCGATCGATCTCGAGAAAGTCGAGGAATGGATTGGTGGAATGCGAGTAGTGCCTGCTGAATGGTTGTAGACTGAATTGGCGATGCATGAAGATGACGGCGTAGCCAGCATTGAGGAAGTACTCTGCGGAAGTTGCGCCTCGAGTACCTGGAGATGATATTGAGGTTATCGCGTTCAGGGAACGCTAATCGATGCGTACCAGCACTAAAGTTGTCCAGGAATCGAACGCTGTAGCACGATAAACACAATGGTTCAGGCGAAAATCGATGAACTTCTTACACGTTGAGCTCTAAGGGTACTGTCGTTCCACCACTCTACCGAAACCACCAGTTCCCTTCAACAAGCTGCATAACCTTCGAGAATAGGCATTCATACCGTAACCAACACGATTTTCCGACCTTGTTCCTCTTGCTGCATAATAAATTCGCGGACTTGGGCAGTATCATGGTCGAGAGTGGGTGGAGGTAGTTGAGTAGCGAAATAGGATTCCGCTGAGAATACGGACTCGGTATTCGACGCGGCGGGGGTTGTCATTGTTCAAAACAACCACGATGAGCGCTCTGCTCATGCTCATCGTTCCACATGATGGACCTGTGATGGACTTTGGCGACCCAGGGTATACAGGTTTCTGACTCCATTCGACTCGTTCTGCGTTTCTTGACCCTCAAGGTTAGAGTTAGACAACGCGGCACATAGGTATAGCCTGGCTGTAGCAGTACCAGATACACATTGTCTATGCGTGGCGCAACACCTCACATCGGTAAGTCTTCGAATAGTGGTCACAAAGGAAAAGGATCATCGCAATTGACTAGAATAGTATCGAACATCAGGAACACCAGGAAAACACCTGTCTGCAGGGCTCAGAACCCTCAAACTGCACCAAAACTGCATTGTATGAACAGCTTGCAACACTTGGATCTAAGCAGTACTACATCCTATCAAGTTGAAGCTCGTCAAAGACCCCTACAATTTACTTCTGTCTAAGCCTGCCTAAACTCGCAATCACAGACCCCAGAACAGCCCCAGAATACACGTGCTTCGACCTTGACGCCTCTGGCTTTCGCAACCTCGCTCGGTTTCGCTCGGTGCTTTATCACCCCCAGTTTCTGGTGTAATCGCGATCGGCCGCCTGTTAATCGCTTCTCTATCCGCGACGCGTATCTTCCAAGAATTCTAACAATGATGAATACCGACAAACGTGGATGCTTGGCCCATTTACTCTGTGGTGACCACGTTCTTCGCTGTTCTTCGCTCCTTTGTCTGCTCATCCAGGCTGCTCCAGATTGTATTCCTGAAGCTCTGTTACTTCAACGACGGGTGCAATGTTGATTCTGGAAAGTCCTCGGAGAGTTATTGGCCTTCCACGTAAAGTTCTGACTTGGATACTCGGAAATGGGGTGTTGAACCCATATGGTTTGCATATATCAGGACTCAGGACCTCAGGTTTTGCCGATTATTGGCAGAATAGCTCAGGCTTGATGTAGAACCTTGGGCACTCCCTGAATCCCTGGAACTCTCATAATCAAGGAGACACATACATACTTAACCGTTATCACGACAAGAAAAGCAAGCCTAGCCTCCCGCAATGTTCCGAGTGCCAACATACGGAAAGTATGACGATTGACGATGATACGATCATGGCGAAATATGGGGTACGGAAGATCAGGGTCTATTCTTCTCTGATACGGAAGCACTCAGGCTTGTGATTCTTCTGACCGGTTGGGACAGCTTGGAATTTAGCACTTGGGAATTCCGAGATAAGGCCGGTTCGCGGAAGAAGGGAGTCGGTCGGTCTCGGTAGTTCCGCCCCCGCGTCTTGTAAGGCACGGGGGAATGGGGACGTTGGCGAAGGCAGTGTCGGGGACTGCTGGAGAACGTCAGAGTGTCATGTTGTGTGTCCCGCAGCATGGCGACGAATTAAAAAATCATTGTGGGGTGATCATGATGGAAACTGCAGCGAACACGCTGTCGACCTAACGGAGGCAGCAAAGCTCGGCCTGATATGTAGACCTGTACATGTTGAATAATAAGAACAAGTTACGGTGACACCGTACCTAGACCATTCTCGTCGGGTCAAGATCATGATCTGGTTTCAAGAATGAATCAAGTTGTAAAAGGGTACATAAGCTGGGCGCGGGGCTGTGGGGAACTAGTCATTGACTAGTCAACAGCAAGGTGGTCCAAGGTGAAAAAGAACTGACAAGAACGGGGAATCAACAAGAACGTGGACCAGTGGAATAGGGTTCTTGCAGGCTGTTACCCCACAACTCTCCTAAATCGATATTCCCCCCAGTTAGTTATCTTTCGCCCGGATCGGGCCGAGAAAGGAACAAAGTTGTCACCGTACACCATTTGGTCCCCCTTGCACAGGCGCCCTTCAAAAATTTTTCCTTCACTCCTCCATGTACCATGGTTTCCTCTCAGTCTGATAAGCCTATCCCCCGTCCCTACAAGTGTCCTTATCCCCTATGCGGTAGAGCGTTCAGTCGCCTTGAACATCAGGTATGTCTCCTGTTCTCCTTTGTAGACCTGTGGCAAATTTCCTCATCTTTTTATCTAGACTCGACATATTCGAACCCATACTGGAGAGAAACCTTTTGCTTGCAATTTTCCAGGATGCGAGAAGCGATTTTCAAGATCGGACGAGCTCACTCGCCATTCCCGAATTCACAACAATGATTCGCCGAAGCACGCCAAAGCCCCTACAAAACACGAAGTAGGAACTGAAGCCAGAACGCTAGTAAAGAAAAAGGCAAAAAGCAGAGCAAACAGCGACGACGAGGTGTGTGGTCTGCTCATTCATTTCTTCTTTCTCCGTGCTGACCGCTTGTATGTTGTTATAGGGTGAATCCTATGCAAGACCTACGTCTCTTGGCGTCTATGATGACGTCCATGCACGTCGCACTCACCCAGCTTCCTTTACGACACTTTCATCGGTTGCTATGGAAGAACTATATGTATTGGAACATGAAGAGGCCCTGAGACGGGCTGAATACGAAGCCAAGCATGCAGAAGCACTTCGCCGCGCTGAACACCAAACACGTTCTCAACTGCACATACAGCAACGCCAACATCAGCATCAGCCATCATCAAATCCCTATCCCCGATTATATCAACCACCTTTCAATGACAGTCGTTTGTCCAAGAGTGCGACGACCTCTCCAGTCTCCACGCCCCTTTACACGCCTGTCAGCACCACTCCCAGCGATAGGGGCTATTTCGGAATTTCTAATGAAAGAGAAACCGAAGATGATGACGATGTTATGATACACAGCAGTGATCAAGTCGAGGATAGCATCGCGTTGGAAAGGGAATTAGAACGGGAAAAGGAACGGAAGGCCAGACGAAGGCTCAGCGGTCCCGCCCACATTATGACGCCGCTACCTACAGACAACTTCGGTTCTGGATCTACGTCTAGAGGGCATCTCACGCAGTCGCATTCCACCGGTCATCTGGTCTCACTAGGTGGGGCTCATCCGAGTCACCATCATTCTCATGGTGGTTGGAGTCACCCATACCACCATCCTTCCCATGCTGGTGCCCAGGTACACGCGAGACGCACACATGATTCCCCGTCGCCCATGTCTTCAGACTCTGAAGGTGCACAGATGCAGATGCACCGGTCAAAGTCACATCATGATCAGGCCTCTCGCACCATGCAGCAACATTACAGTACCATGCCTCCACCTTCATTATCCACGTCACCTACCACGACAACCTCGGCGTCAACATCACCTCATTCATTGGCAGCATACCCACATCATCACCATCCTTACCCCCGTTCTGTACCCAATTCTCCACCAAAATCGACGTTTGGGCTTGTTGGTGCTGGTGGTGGCCCATACAAATCTAATACGTCCGCGGACTATGTCTCACAACCTGCGTCGGCTGCTTACACGCCGAGTACAAGTCCTTTCCTCGGTCCACTACGTGGATTGAACCTACATTCCGCGGCTCCATCACGGGCACCTAGTCCAGTTTTATTACCGCCGCCGGTACACGGATCTGGGCACCATGCGTCCTCAAAACACGAACATCAAGTTGACCATGTCCATCACAGACACCATCATTATCACCATCGAAATCATCACCCGTACAGGGATGCTCGGGGAGATTATCATTCGCACCACGCCGCTCATATCAACCATGCGTCTGGGGAACCCAGTGGAGTGACAAGCGTGGAGAGCAGTCCCCGCTTGGATCCGGGGCTGGGGTTAAGTGTGGGGATTCCCGCTTCTTCTTCGTTATTCGGCACCATAACTCAAGAGAAGTAAGAAGCGCAGATTCTTCGCGAGCTTCTTCGCCACTTCCTTGGAACGGGAGTGGGTCAAGTAGCGCTCAAAGCCATGCTCCGACAGGCAACCACCATCATCTAGCACATTCGGTACGCATGGCGTTTGGTATGACACCTATACATCCCAACACAAAAGCAAAGACTCGACCGACGTCACCTATTCTCGCTTCTTTACCTCCTTCCAATTTGGGACATGGACACGGTCATAGACAGAGTTCATTGGGTGTGAATGTCGTGCCTGGTGGTATGTTCCCCATGTCAATGCCCCCGTCGAGGAGTGGATCGCCACCCATTACGTTGGCGCCGCTTAAGCTGCCTAGAGGCATGATGGAGAAGATGACAATGGGTCTGTGAGCGTCAAGGACGAAGAGATGAAGAGTCCCATTCTTGGTAACGACACGGAGAAGCCCAGAGGACTCGAGACCAGAGAGACCCAAAGCCCAGTCTTTATCGCCTCCCACCGGTAACCGCAAGGTTGAAAAGGTCGAGCTACCTAGCTTCAGTCTATTCGAGGCTGCGACCAGGGGCGAGGTTGGGCCCATGGGAATGGCTCCTGATGCACCTACGACTATCGTGCGGTAAGCACCGTACTCTCAGGACTTCTATGTTTTCGTTTCTTCTTTCCGATTAATACCACTCCCACTCCATCTCCACATCATCTTATTATCTTGTCACAATCACAATTCCCCATCTCACTGCATTTGTTTTTATTAGTAGAAGAGCTCTACACGATTTATCTCTAGACACTGTTTTTTATGCTCTCTTGCTCTCTGTGATAGACTCTCTTCGTTATCTTGCTAGACTCCATAGACACTGTCTGTTTACCTAGAGGTGTTTCAATGGCTCACGTATGGGATACTTTATCTACTACACTATCTAACTTTGTGTATACGTATACAAGTACTAGTAATAGCTTGAATGGTCTGTTTTCCTAATGGCGAATGGTTCCAATTTGGATTCAATGGTGTGCTAACGTTTGTACCTACTCGGAAGCAACTCGGAAGTAGTTGTCGTGAGTGCCTACTAAGTCGCCATCAGAAGGCAGTACTCCTGCTGTAAACCACATATCAGTATCTTCACGCCAGTTCAAATGTTCGAGCTCATTCGAGACTAGTCCCAATTGACTATGCATATCGAGTCGATGAACGCCCGTAAATTTGTACGTATATGTACATGGTATCATGGCCACAAAGAGCGTCGTTTCGCATACATTGTTCCGAAATCACGACAAAACATTCGGAAGGATCTGATCGCCTGCACGGCCTTCGCAGGTACAAAGTTGTACGTCCTCCCGTTGATAAGCTCAACATTGCTGATAATATTCGCGACTAGATTGTTCCGCGAAAACAAGAAATTGCTGTGCTATGCACACTGTATGCGGAATGAGATCACCTGGGAAGTGTGGTAGGCGTCCGGATAGCACACACCTATGTTCGATGTCACGATATTAGAACTCCATTTGACAACTCATCTACCAAGACGAGACGAGCCCCTTCCATGAGCTTTATCTTCTGGTTGGAAGAACTGGGCTTGAAACGAAAGACATCAATGCCATTCCTGACGTGCATCGAAACTTCCGCATTATGGTACACTTTGATGTAGTCGAGAGAAGTGAGTGGGTGCTGGTCCCTGTTCTGCACCTCTCGGTTTCTTTCCAAGAGGCGAGCAACCTCCTCGCTATCATCGTCCGACAGATCAAGGTGGAGATTAGCATTCAGAGATGGGAGACGCCTTGATTCTGGTGTCATGAAAGAGAGACCAAGAGCTCCAAACCTGGCCTTTTGCCGAAAAGAGACAAGATAGTTCCAAAAGGATAACAGAGCGGTATGTGTCCAAACTATTGGTTCGGAAGGCAGTGAACCTCTGGGGAGAGGTGTCTGAGGAGAGATGTCGGGGTCAAGGACTACAGCGGAAGTGGCTGCGTCCCACGGTAGAACGCCTCTAACAGGAATGAGCCAGGCTCGACGGCTGTATGAACTGGGGGTAGAGACGGGAAGTGTATAAGGGGGTATCGAGAGTGGCACATTTTTTGTGTAAGCTGCCAGTTTCGTTAGGTCCGGTGCTTTGGCATCCCCCGACGGAAGTATGTGCGGCTACAGAATCAACATACGTTATCATAACGCTCACCATTACGAGCGGAAATCTTACTTCAGGAATCACTTCATCCAGTGGCATCACGTCGAGTTTCTGGCGCTTTGACGGTTCCTCAGTGACAGGTGACCTTGAACGCTTGTCCAAGGATGAAGCGTTCATTATATGTTCCAGGTCGTCCAAGGAAGTACTCTCGAACTCTGATAGATTCTCCATGTAAAAGACTTCGTCGTCTTCAGCACTTTCACCCCATTCCTTCAGTGGTCCAGCCTGAGCAACGTCTGGGTCTCTGGGTATCTGTGGGGCAGCCCGACCGAATGCATACGCGTTCACGGTGACTGTACACTGGTAAGGCCACTACATCGGGTATTACACCGGTGGCTACGCACCAGTTTTCTTGCCAAAAGGCACCTGGATCTGCTTTGTATCGTTCCATAAAGACCCGAACGTTTGCTCAACAACATGGCGTCCTTCTTGGAGAATTGCAACTCGTGATCCTTGCGTGGCCGACTCCCCATCGCCCGAAAACACATATTTGTGCACCAAGATGGGTGTTTCGGTCATGAATGAAGCTTATGATGAGGCATAATCCTTGTCTTTGTTGAAGCGAAGCTTTGATGTTGGAAGGTGGGAAAGAAAGGTAGGCGCTCATCGTACAACACAATGACCATGACGTTGCGGCACTGACTTGGCATTTACTTTCATGAACCCATCACCACCGACAGCTGAAGGTCAAATTTCCTCGACACGCTGCAACTCGAATAACAGTCCAGGTCCCTTTTCGGATCCGACCTCCTCTCTATGTGGAGGTTATGCAAGAAAACGAAGACGTGTCGCCTCGCCTGGTTTTCGAAGTGGATTGTCAGGACTGGGGATTCCGGCAAATCTTGTTCCTTGTCGCTTGAATTTGTTCAGTAATGGGTTTCCATATTCATGGTATGTTTCGGACTTTTTTTGTTATGGATCTTGCTCATAATAAGGGTATGTAGTAAACTCTCCGCGCATAGTTCGTGTGTGAATAGCCTGGCGTTTTCTAAGCACGATGCACGCTACATGGCAAGTGGAGGAGATGGTGGGCTTTGATATAACTTCGAACATGACGCGTGTATGCCCATTGACGTAGATCTGCAGATACATCTCTGGGACCTTCATCAGGAGAATCTTCGAAAGCCTTGTCACACATTCGTTGGACCTAGGGTAAGTTATGTATGTCCTATGTGCGATTTGTTGCTCAGTCTACTTCCGAGCAGAGCAACATCTTCTGCATCGATTTCTCTTGCAAGAACCGTTCACTCTTTGCGTAAGCATGCCGGCGAGCTTTTGTGCCTCACAATGCTCATCATCCGTTACCATCGTGATATCAACACGAACACAGTGGGGGAGTTGATTTTCAGATCTATCAATATGACATATCTGGGTTAGGGACGACTCTGACGAGGCATGATGATAGTGCAAGCTCTATATATCGTGAAAGGGTCGGCATTTCCCCATCTCAGCCATGATGCACTATATTAATATTCATCTAGGATAGCATACGGGAGATTTCTTGCCATCCTTATCAAGAGGAACTAACTTCTCAGCGCGAATGATAATGGGCGAATTACCCAATACGACACTCGTGTTAAGGGAGCTTCAGTCGTCCGGATGACCGCTCGTGCCCAAGATACTATCCAACTCACCGCCGAATGCACTGGCGTTCAATATCATCCGCAGACAGAGCATTTGTTTGTAACCAGCGATGGGCACGGGAATGTATGTTTGAGGGATGCTAGGATTGGTTTTGGTAGTCGCAGTGAACGGAATGGGTCTGGTGTTGTTTTGCAGGTATCGTTCGGATCATTTCTAGCTTTTCGACGTGGCTGATGTTATGTCCCAGTATAACACAAAACTTGCGCGAAGGAACACAAAGTTGATGAGCAATCCCGAAGCCAGCAGTGTCACATTTAATGCTGAGGGTACGGACAAGAGGCGCTTGTTTTGAAACGGATAACTGATCTCGAGGTGCTACTATTGCAGGCAATGTTCTGGGTGTCACAATGCTCGTTCGTACCTATCTGAATACCTATCCTGGATGTTCTCATTCAAGTATTGTGTCTAGCATTTCTATCCTACGATATACGCCTTGTCAGATCCGAATCCGATCGCTGTATGTTCTGGTCGCAATCTTCCTGATGGGACACCGGTACCGGAGGGGGAAAGAACTTATGCAAACTCTTGCACTATGAAGGTGTGCACCTCATAACTTCAGGTGGTGGTATGGCTGACTCTTTGAGCAAAGCATGGATCTTTTGGAGCCCCGGCATCTCAAACAGATCTGTATTATTGCGCAGGCTCGGACAACTTCTGTGGGTATCTTTGGAAGATACCACCTGCTGAGGAACTCGTAGAGAAGAGAGCCGTGCTCATGAGCAATAATTGGCAGCTAGAAGGTTGTAACACGGTCGGTAAGGCGCATTCTCGACTAGCCTTGTTTCTGCTCACCTGAAGGTACGCAACAGGATTCACAGAAAACATGACAGCCCTGAAATACGTACCCGTCGAGCTGGCGACACCGTCGGCGGTCCTCAAAGGTGAGCGAGTACGATATTTATCCTATGTTAATAACACTTCGCGTCAGGTCATAACTCCATTGTCAACACCACGCTCATCCATCCTTATTTCCCCCTCATCGCCACTGCGGGCATCGAACGTGATATCCGGTTGCACAATCCTATAAAATCGGCGCCATTCTCACAGGAAATGGAACTCAGTCCTACGGAAGTAAGGCAGCTGACAGGTTCAAGTTCTACAGAGGAGAATGTTGCCATCGATGCTTTGCTTCTGGGTAGTACTGACCCGACAGAGTCAGATGATTCAGAGTGGGATACGATAAAGCTGTTCGATAGGATATTGAGGCACGAGGGAGGAACGGATTCATTTGACGTCAGGCCATGGGTTCCAGATGTGGACTCAGATGCAGATGATACAGAAGACGAAAAGGAAGAATGCTGAAAGTAGTGTGACGTTGAAAATGGATGTACGATAGAAGAAGTAGTGGTAAAGTGTAAGATAGTCTCCCAGGTCACGGGTTTCGGAGCATACTTATTCGAATTTCGGGGCCCGGGCCGGGGTACGCGTGAATATGGACCGATCCCACGGTGCCGACTCTGCCTCTTCTCCGCACGCGTCAACCTCGAGTTTCGAAAAAATTTCAGGTGGCAGACTTCACTCACTTTCTGCCATTCGGGTACTCACTCTACACGGTAGTATACGTTCATGAATCTCCATGGGCTCAGTACACAAGTGCACCGTCCTCCGGATAACAAAAGCTGGCCCAGCGTTGATACGGTACCTATTAAAATTCACCCTGCAGCTATTGAAATTCCTTGTTATTCCAGCTAAGTATGATCCAACAACTTGACGTGCGAGTGACGACCTCCAATCTTGGGAGCGTCACCCGAACGCACTGGCATTACGCAAATCAAGAACTCATTGCGTTTTCACTGCGAGTTCAGGTTATCAGGTGCTTGCTCCTAATGTGTACAAGGCCAAAGCAAAACCAAGCTATCAGTTCTTCCTTTGATAATGTTCACGGGCGCCGCTTACATACCAGTCGAATTCGCCTAAGGAGCGTTGCTTGCGCCTACTATGTATATCGATCCCGATTTGGCGCTGAATCCAGACTGAATCTGATGGACAAGGCGGCGAAATTTTCGGTTTTCCCCTTGGGCCTTATACAGATCAACTTTATATCTCCCGCTTAAATTCACGCGCAAAAATGCTTGACCGCCTTCCCACTTCCACAAGCTTCCACGCTGACGCATTTTAGGTTCGGGTGCTGGCCGGCTTGATAATGCAAAGTCTCAAAGATGAGCACAAGGAGAACATCTCCTTCACTTCCGTGCGTCCGGTCAATGTCAAGGTCCGAGAAGTAACAGTCGAAGTCGAAGTTCGAGGAAAGGGAAAGGCTGGGGACTTGGAGGCGGGTGGTGAAGGACGGAAGAAATGTATTCTAGACGGAATCTCTGCAGATTTTCCGAGTGGAAGTCTTTGTGGTATTATGGGCGGCTCGGGATCTGGCAAGGTATGTGATCCATATGTTACCGTGTCAAAAGCTTAGAAAAAGACTGCAGACAACACTACTGAACATCATGGCACATAGAACGCACCTTGTCAAAGACTTGTCCGGCTCCGTGTCGTATAATGGCTCAGGATCTCTTGCTTCGATATCTCACGCGTATGTCACGCAAATGGACCTTCTTTTACCCACTTTAACAGTGCGAGAGACGCTTCTCTACGCTGCATCGTTGCGTTTAACGTCCAACGTCTCAGCTGCAGAACGTCTCACCCTAGTAGAGGAGATTATACTCGAACTCGGATTAAAGGAATGTGCGGATACACGGGTTGGGGACGGTGCATCACACGGGGGTTGCTCAGGTGGAGAACGTCGACGAGTCAGTATTGGTGTTCAAATGCTGAGCAATCCCTCCGTACTGTTTTGTGACGAGCCCACGACGGGTCTTGACGCCACCTCAGCTTATCACGTCATAAGCACTCTCAAGTCGCTTGCGAGTAAAGGGAGAACGATCATTTGCACCATTCATCAGCCTCGCCACGACATCTTCTACCTCTTCGACAATATACTTCTACTCAGCAAAGGATACCCCCTTTTCTCTGGACCTACCTCCGAGGCTACCGACTGGTTTGAGAGGCTCCTTCCAGGAAGCTTCTCCAAGCATCTCAATCCAGCTGACTACCTCATCATGGTCGCCGCAGTCGATACCCGTAGCCCCGAAGCTAAGGCTGCTACCAGTGCCCGACTCGCCAGTTTAGCACAAGCCTGGAAATCAGAGTCTGCTGTTCGGTTCTCCGAAGACAAAGCTGATGATCGTTCTGCGATCACGGATATAGCCCCTGTGGCACGTTCAGCATCAGTATTTCGCCAAATACGTGTGTTGTCCTCGAGATCGATTCTCACTACATGGCGAGATCCCATGGGGCTTACCGCTTGCTGGTCGGAAGCGATATTGATGGGTGTCATCTGCGGTCTGGTGTTCTTGAGCCTTGGGAGGGATCTTCCTGGAATCCGCTCTCGACAGGCTTCCTTGTATATTGCTTGCGCTCTGCAGGTAATATCTCCCGTTTATAGTCACAATTACAACATACTCATATTCGATCTACAGCCGTATCTGATCCTCATATACGAAACCTGGCGTCTCACAGGACCCGACCTCGCGGTTTTTGATAGAGAACGGGGTGAAGGTGTCATTGACGTGATTCCGTGGATCATCAGCCGTAGACTGTCTCATGGAATACTCGAGGACATTATCGTACCCTTCATGTTCAGCACCATCTTCTGGTTCATGTGCGGGTTCGATGCGGATGCTTTGCAATTCTTCAAATTTTTCGCTGCAATGCTCATCAACCAATTTATTGCGGTTTCTGCTGCGCTCTTTTGCGCAGGCATCTCAAGGGACTTTTCGCTGGCAACTTTGGTCGGGAATTTAGGGTATGATAAAATTCTCTGTGATAGTTGACTCAGCTGACCACTTGCTAGATTCACATTCCTATCCTTTTCAAGCGGATTTTTTATTCAACCGGGAGACATGCCCGTTTATGTGGGCTGGATCAGGTGGATAAGTTACTGCGTAAGTTCATCAACCTCCTTCAGATCTCCAGGAACGGACTCAATTGTCGGTTTCAGTTCTATACTTTCGGTGCCTTGATGACGAATGAGTTCACCGGAAACTATTATGACTGTCCGCTTGGTGATGCTGCAACCAATCCCAACTGTTTACAATATCGCGGGGATTTCATCCTCGAAAGCTTTACGCTCACACCGGGGTGGTATACAGTACCCATGTGTGCCCTAGTTGGCTTCGTCGTGTTCTTCACTATTGCATCGACCTCGTTACTCCAGTTCAAGAAGGTTGATGTGCACATGGCCGCGGTGTACAAGGGCAAGGAGGATGAAGCACCTGCACTATCCAAAGAAAAAGACAAGGAACCGATAATTCATTCAAGATCAAACTCAAAGCTTGGTATCGACTTGGACCTTATCGACATCAAGTTGACGCTGAAGAAGCTCGGTATCAAAGGAAAATGGATCCTTCGACCGATTCTTCGGGGAGTCAACACTCAGTTCCAAGCAGGAGAGGTCAATGTTATCATGGGACCATCTGGTTCAGGAAAGAGCAGTCTATTAAACTTTCTTTCCTCTCGACTTCCGGTTTCCTCTGGCTATTTTGTCACTTCTGGGACAATCCTCGTCGATGGCACCAAGGCTGAACCTGAGGACTTGCAAGGGTTATGTTCCCTACGTGACCCAGGACGATAACTCCTCTTTTGCCCTACCTCACAGTCCGTGAGATGCTCCGCTTTGCCGCCGGCTTGCGCCTTCCAAAGAGCATGTCTTCAAAGGTCAAGAAGGAGCGCGCCGAAGAGGTTATCAAAGCCATGGGTCTTAGTGACTGTGCTGATAACCTCGTCGGTAGCGAATTCGTTAAAGGGATTAGCGGCGGGGAGAAACGTCGAGTTAGCATCGCTGTTCAACTGCTAACGGAGCCTAGAATTCTCATGTAAGTCTCTTGTTACAACGTCAATAACTCGTCCTTACCCGCTTGCATAGTGCAGATGAACCGACTAGTGGACTGGATGCCTTTACAGCTTCATCTATCCTGGAAGTTTGAGTGGCCTAGCCAAAGAAGGCCGAACGGTAATCATCACAATCCACCAAAGTCGCTCTGAACTCTTCAATCAATTCGGCAACCTCCTGCTCCTCGCCAAAGGTGGCAGAGTCGCGTTCTCTGGGCGCGCAAGCGAGATGATCTCTTACTTCAACAAGCTCGGTTATGAATGTCCTCGGAACTGTAACCCCAGTGACTGGGCCCTTGATTTAATTTCCGTGGACTTGCGAGACAGCACTGCGGAGGAGGTTAGCCGAGCCAAGGTCGAGAAGATACTTGATGCTTATTCGCCCATACCGGTGAAGCACGAGAGCTCGGATGTAGGTGCCGGCTTCCTGGGAATGAAAAAACAGATGTCACCTTTCCATATCGCGTATCCGATTTTGCTGCAGAGGTCCTTGATCAATTTCATCAGGCAGCCTGAGTTGGCGAGTGCGAGGATAGGACAGGTAGTGGGGCTGGGAATTGTTCTTGCGTTGTTTTTTGCGCCACTCGGCCGAAGCTATACCGATGCCACGGTCAATATTGTCGGACTTGTCCGTGCGTAACCTCTATTCCTTCCATCGTATATACGCGTGTGCTAACACTCTTATAGAGCAAGTTTTACCAAGTGAGATTCCCCATTTGGGTATCGTCTCTTAAAATACTTACACACAGCATTCGTGCAGTCTATTTTGTTGGGAATGCTCCAGAATGTGGCGCTTTACCCCACAGAACGCGACGTGTTCTACAAGGTTAGTCAAACATCATACTGTAAACCAGCTATTTTGGCCAACAGCTATTCACAGGAACACACCGATCGCGCGTATTCAGCCGAAGCATTCTTCGCCAGCTACATGTCGTTTCGAGCTGCCATTCGAGATTATCGCGTCGCTGCTCTTTGCACTCTTGGGTTGTATCGCCGTGGATCTTCGTCGAACGGTTGCGATGTACTTTATCATCGCCCTCAACGCATTTTGCATCGTCAGTTGTGGTGAATCCCTGGGGATCATTTTCAATACACTATTTTCCGATAACACGGGACTCGCTATAAATATCACATCAGTTATTCTCTCTGTTGGGCAATTCATGGGCGTAAGTGTTGACTCAGCGTGACCGAGCTGGAGATATGCTGACGTAGTTCTTCAGGGTTTAATGAGTCTCGATATGCCTGCCTTCTTGAGCGGAATCAATTACATCTCTCCACTGAAATACGCCACGGCCAACATGCTACCGTATGCTTTACGCAGTATGACCTTCTCTTGCGACGACTCGCAGAAGCTGGCAAATGGACAATGCCCGCTCAGCACAGGAGATGAAGTACTTGAGCTGTACAAGATGGACAGCTATAATCCAGGGAAGATGCTGGGTGCTCTCGTTGGAGCAACAATCGCTTATCGATTCGTTGCGTATCTTGTACTAAAGCTTGAGTCTGGTCCGCTGGAAGCTGCGCCGTTGAGGAACAAGTTTATATGATTACATCCCGAGATCTTCATGGAATTAATGGTACGGATATAGTGTTGATATACTTGTACAATAGTTAGGTTTCAGTTGTGGTCATTAATCAATCATTCGTGTCCTGGTTTGACTGCCGGTGCATTGCCTGCCAACACTTGTTCCCCGTGTTCCTTCAGGTCAGGCTAGAGGGCGTACATGAGCATATCTTCGTGCGCGAATGCCTTAAGACGCACCTTGTTCAGCACAGTGCCTCTCGTTTTCTTTAAATGCGGCCAGTTTAGCTTGATGTTAAGCGACCACATAATGTGTTCAAGATCTCACCTGAGCGACACCTGAAATCAATGTGGAATTAGACTTAATTACTGTCCGCGGAAAAGATGTACGCACCAATGACTTGTTCTTTAAACGACAGATGAGGTTGCTCTGTTGACTGCGCGCCGGTAGTTTCATGAACAGCGGATCCAGACCCTGGCTGGGTAGACCCTACATGATCATTAGGATCCAACCATTGATTCACGCGAGAAAGCTGTCAAAACCTTGCTGGGGAGCAGTGTTGCTCCTGGTAGGCTCGACGACCTCAGAGGGAAGTTTGGGTGCGCCAGAGATGGGCTGATCTACGGTGTGTGCGTTGGCTCCAGACATTGTTTGTGAGTTGCTTGTGGTGGTTGGAAGTAGGGAATAGTAAGTGGCGAGCGCACTTGCAGTTATATGTCTAGCAATTGCATGACATCATTGCGGTGACGGAGTGGTTCCACTGATATGACGCAATTGCCGAGCACCTTCAGGTGGCAGTGCCCTGGTAACGGCGGGGTGGGAAACATCACGTGTTGTCCAAATCCCTTGCTCAATGGAGAAAATCAAGTTTCCCTTCAACGACGATATAGTCGTACTTGTCTTGTCCCATTTGCCAGATTTCAAAACCCTCTCTTCAGACTTGCACTGTTGCACTCAAACTAGTCGGTCCCTTTCTCTCCCAGGCTCTGCGATACGTGCGCCACTCAGATCTTCTCTCTGCGAACTCCTTCGCCGTTTCTCCTGAAGGACAAGAGGATGAGGTTACCCCGATAGAAGGCAGCAAATCCGGAGTCTCGTATGGAATGCAAGGACGGTATCCGAACTTGAGGATTTCTTTAGTTTGAGGTATGGTCGTATCAGCATTTAGCATTTCTCAATCCCGACTGAGACAAATTTCCAGGCATCAATCAAGAAAACACAAGAATAGTCAGCTCACATACACTGAATCGCTGCGCTTCCGATTTAGCAGATGAGGTTTTATCCGTCAATTTTTTGTGGCCCTATAAGCTATTCAAAATCTTTCCGGAAGAAACCGTCGCCAACCAGCTCCGGGGATGCAGTTTTGGGAAATTTTCCTACAGAAGGGCTACTGCAACTGCACAGCGCGTCTCATTTCCTGTTATAACTAGCAGAATATGCGTTCAATCAATGCGGAGGCAGTAAGCTTACTTTTCAAACTTCAAAGTTGACTTCTCTGATACTTGCTGCAGTTGGTAGTTATACAAGAGATCTGGTGTTGGTTGGCGGTCCTTTGACAGTTACTCAGTTACTGAGCCATGAGCCTATGAACTGTTGATGAAGCTGGCTGGGAACCTGAAGATCCTGAACAGTGGCCCATCCCAATGGTTCCGGCCACGCACGCGATCAACAAAAACCCTTTACTGGTGGGATACCTCTCATCTCCGCTCCGCGCTCTCCTGCGTGAATGCGGAGCGACGTTGCCACCCACGGACTCCTCTAATTCAGACACTTCTCACTGGCGTTCTGTACTGAACAACGTGGAAGGCGATTTGAAAGACCAATGTCAGTCTAGGCATACTATGATCTGTGTTCACCTGGGACTCACATTGACCATAGGTGCTCGTTGTCACGAGATCGTAGGGTTCGACTTGCTGGGTCCTAGCAGTGAGTTGCAGATGAGATCGAATCACAGTAGCTCATGATCACTTTCTGGCCGTTTACAGCTTACAGCTTTCTTACTCGAGACATGTGGAACAGCCCACTCATATATGAAAACGACCGGTCCATGCTCCTAAGAGATGGCCTGGAGAGCGATCGCTTCGTCCTGAAATGTTCAGTCGGGCAAAAATATCAAGGCATTCGGTATGGGAGAAAAGAGAACAAACGGGCCTCGAGTATGTAAATCGTGAAACCATTGACAATCGAATAAATAGTATGTTGATAGGAAATATTACACAGTCCGAACATAAATATAGTTGTGAAATGGCAACACACCCTGCAGCATCGGCAACGCTACTCTCAACTTCTAATCAAGTAAACCACAGAACACCCCTGCAACCGCGAAAGCTGCCGATGCAGCGCCGTTGACAGCACCAGCAATCGCCGATCCGATATCCGTAGCTCCTTCGCAAAATGCACCACCATTAGGAGCTTTCGTTGAAACCTCGAGCTGAAGGTTACTACTGGATTTTTCATCACGGATGTTGATAGCCTTGGGAGCCCAGTACTGGTCAATCTCTTCTTCTGTGGTTTCACAGAAACCCATTCCACCACAGGTGTGACTGTAGTATTTCTCAGTTTTCTTGTCGCTGTTGAGAAAATGTGATCAAGTTGGCATGTAGTGTAACGGAACTCGAAGAAAGGTACTCACGTTGATTTATCAAGTGTAGCTCTCAGAGCTTTTTTGAAGTCATCCAGCACTTTTGGATCATAGTTCTCGCTCAGTTTGATCGAGATCGTATACTCTTCTTCGATAGGTTCATCATCCGGTTTGACTTTGGTTTTGCCAGAGATATCTTCGCAGTCTGTCCACCGAATCAAGGTCAGGCTTTGTTTCTGACTTGGTAAATAGAAGGGCTTACGGGCTGCATCACAGTCTAACTTGTCGACCCAATCTTTAGGTGCTTTGTCGCCCCAGTTGATTTTGTCATCGGAGAGGTAAATATCGATGTTTCCCTTTCCATCCGAACTCTTGTAGATGCGATGGTCGTCCGCTCTGGCCAAGTTCAATGAATTGGTAGTAGGCGTGGCTATAACCACGGCGGCGAATGCGAGTAAGAGAGTGGTCGCGTGCATTGTTGGTCGTAAGTACGGTTCTCGGAAATGATTGGAGTGAAGTGGGTTAAGTAGGGCACGCAAGATATGAGATGCGAAGTAAGTTCGAATCTGCAGCCTCTAAATATCTCTCAAAAAATTCAATGAAGTCATCCAGACCATATGAAAGCTATTCGCAAGTACGAGTTTCAAGAGCCCACCTTTTGGAGCGAGCGCCACGCGTAGGGCTATGCTCCTCTTGGTGAAACGGGCTCGAAGGAGGACTGATGTCAAGTATCAATCAGTCTTCCGCCCCCAAGAACTTCTATCTGTCAAGAGAACGGCATCTGCGACGGTACTCGCGTCAGAAGTGGATACTACTTTGATCATGAAGAAATTGCGTACACTGGTTTCATGATCCAAGATTGACAACAATCGTGTTTATGGAGTCATCATGCCACCGTAAGGTGTCCCTTCCCCACCGGTCGTGACCCTGCGCAATATGAAGATTTTAGTCACAGAAAAGAAAGTGATACAGAACAGAGAGCCATTAACATGGTCCTCTATTGCCCTCACAACCGCACTCACCAGTGACCGGGTCGGGTTCATACCTTAGAATTGATCTCAAAGCAGCCTTCGCAGTCGAATGAGAGCCCTTTATTAGGTTTCGCAGTGTCACCATATCGATACAGCTTGAAATTGTATTGCCTACTAACACAGCACCTGCACAGACGTTAGCGTCAATTTCCGTAAATGAGAACGGTCAATCTCACGTACAAAAAACATACAGAGCTCAGCAGGTTCCTGTCGTTTCATCCTTCTCGAGTAGTGTAAATACTAGTACAGAAGCTTTTCAGTCCTGGTCATCGTTGAAGTTGTCCTTTAAAGAAAGCTTGAAAATTTGCATTGAGGCGGGTGGGATTCAGGTAGCGAGTCGTAACGCATACTAATCAGCGACAAGTGGAGTTTCTGGCCAACTAAAGATGAAAAGGGCGGGATTAGAGGTAAAGAAACCTGAGAAGCCTTACTTATCCCAACATTCTACTAAGAATTGAGCAATGAGGACGTTTCGTTTGCCAAGGAGCGATGCTCCCCTGATTCCCCGTTTTCGCACCGAGTCGACACCGAGTGACCGAGTGCCCATTCCGACGTCGCGACCGGACAATGACGTAACGCTCATTCCGATCTTCCCGACCATTTTGAATTCCGCACGCTCAATGGAGAAAACCAACCAGTTTGCCTTGAACGACGAGCGCATCCTTGTCTGTCTTTTGTCCCATTTGCCAGATTTCAGAACTCTCTCCTCAGTTCTGAAATCAGCAGAC
This sequence comes from Paramarasmius palmivorus, assembly GCA_037176845.1. NCBI lineage: Eukaryota > Fungi > Basidiomycota > Agaricomycetes > Agaricales > Marasmiaceae > Paramarasmius > Paramarasmius palmivorus. The sequence goes on along the minus strand of JAYKXP010000090.1, from coordinate 133,636 downwards.
GATTTTCGCGTCATCTATGAATCGCACTCACAGACGATTCGGCACGCTGTCGCATACAACCTCGTCGGTCCTGCCCTTCCCCAGGCTTTGCGATGCGTGCGTCACTCAGATGCTCACTCAGAGCATCCCTTTACTATCTCCCCTGAGGGCCAACAAGAGGATGAATTGGCAGCAATAACAGAACCCGAGATTCGCCGTCTCGTACAGAATGCGAGCGTGGTATCTGAACTAGAGGGTTTATTTAGTTTAAGGTATGGTGATATCTCTTACTCCTTGTTGGGATATCCTCAACAAGATTTTCTCTAGGCATAAGTCAAGGGAGCACCAGTTGTAGTAAACTCACTTCTACCGAATCGCTCCGCTTCCGCCGCGCTATTTATCGCATGATGCTGTATTCCTCGGTCTTTGCTAGTCACAAGCTTTTTCAAAACCCACCCGGAGAAACGTCTGAGAGACAGTTGTATGCCCGGATGGATTTTATGCGCGCCTTTACTTCGGAAGAGCTACTGCAACTACACAGCACATCTCAATTTCTATTGGAACTGGCAGATCATGCATTTCTTCGAGATGGTACGTTCATGAGTTAGATCTCGAGCTGTCAAAACTTGAAATACCCTATTTAGTCACCGGATATCCTGGGGATCTAATAATGGCTGGTGGCCCCCTTATTGTGCATGAATTACTAGATCCAAGAACCACTGGACTGTTGGCTTGCCTTATTATTTGGGATCGGCTGGAAGGGGGATATTGATGCGATGGACATAGACATGGACGAATATGAATCCGATTTCGGCACTGTTGTAGATGCAGTCAGCCCCTTGGAACCGGACATGGCACCGGACATGGACGACATCGATGAACATCCTCTATTGATGGGATACCTCTCATCCCCGCTCTTTGCTCTTCTACATGAACGCGGAGTGCCCTTACCACCCACAGGGTTCTCGAATTCAGATAGTTCTCATTGGCATTCTATATTGGATAGTGTGGAAGGTGACAAGGATCAGTGTTAGTCATGCTTGTTATGGATTGTGTCTGCCCACAACTTACCTATCTTAAGGTGTCCATTGTCATGAGATAGTAGGATTCGATCTTCTGGGGCCGAGCAGTAAGTCACGGTTTCGTCATAATACGGCTGCTCATCGTACTTGTCTCCCCTAGCGTACGCTTACCTCACTCGGAACATGCGCTCCGACCCGGACGGAGATGACCCCTCTGACCTTCTGAGAGATGGGCTTCGATACAATCTCATCGAAACTCAACATTTCCGACAGCAAATTTCCTCTTTAGAACCCGAAGATGTCATTCCGAACCTTATTGAGGAGATTCTCGCTTTCGGTAAACAGCCAGGCTTCGAGAACGTGAAGGTTGGCGATTGGTTGTGTGCGAAATGTGTCGACGAGCTCCTGAAAGCGCATTTGCCGTTTTGGTTACTCGACAAAAAGAGAAAAGGTGCGTCTAGTGCCACTCCTTCGTGGAATTACGAGCATTGACGTTCAATGTCTTTAGCTGGTATTGAGATACGACCAGACTGCCAGTGAGCTGCTGCAATACTATCCGTCAACATTGACACTGACTACCTGCCACGAAAAGACACGGTTATGCGTGTCATGATCAGTATCATCAAGTGGAGCACGCTGAGGAGTTTAATGTTAGTTCTAGTCGCTGCCGTTTCCGATTTTTATTGATGTTACTTCCCAGCACCTCTGCAAGCCCACTGAAGATTATACTTCCGACTCTCTCAATCCCTATTCTTGGCATATGGAAATGTACAAAGGTTGATTACGCGCGACTTGATTGCCTATACTTTTTGCTGAAGGCAAGCATTTTCTGGTTATGAAGGTACATGAACGGGTGAACGGTTTTATATATATAAACGACCATACAGAGGAGCTACATAAGTTTTACAAGGTTTTTCCTTTGGTACTTTGTTTACATTCAGCGTTAGACGATTCAGTCCGTGAGCTGCATTTAATTTTTGTACCAGTATCACACGTCGTAGGCAATCCGCGCGCCAACCCATGGGTACGGATAGTTTCGTTGGTACCAGTTGCGTACGGACCTGCGCTCTGCGATGCGAGGAACTGTGGCATACGAACCTCCGATCTGGTATGACAGTATTTAGTTCACCCGAAGAGTAAGCACGAAACTCAGTACTTACAACTACTTGATGATGTCCGTCGAAGAAATCCACGGAGTAACTATCATAGAAGCGATATGAATCAGAGAACGTCGATTACCTTGAAGTAAAACGTACCCCGGATATAGCTGTGACTGGCTGAAACCATCGTACTTGTCGAATACAGTTGAAGTCCATTCCCAAACGCCGCCATTTGTCCCTTTACCGCCGTATTTCCGACCACCGGTCGTGGCCCTATGCAGAATTAAGATTTTGGCCTTGGAAGGACAAAGGTAGATACTTACGGAACGGGGTGCCATTGACGGAATCCTCTATTAGCACCACCTTCATAACCGCACTCAAACTTGTCGTAGAACAAGAGAAGCTCAGGTTCCGTAGGAATACGACCTCCTTTGACCGTGGCGTAAGTGGACAGGTTGTCGTAGTCTGTGATAATAGGCCAATGTTGGGCAATCTTCATTGGAACGGGACCATATAGAGTATGAACCTAGAGACCTGTGAGCGTCGCAATTGAATAGTAGATGCGTTGGTGACTTACCATGATTTCGCCATCTTTGTCGACCCAACTTGAAGGGAATCTGAACTTATTGCGGTCGTTCTTGTACTCTTCGTAGAACTGTCCATTGGTGACCGGGCGCCATTCGATTCTAAACTCCCCGACGCTGACTTCGCGCCTTGGATGTTCGTTATCCCAACCAAATTCATGATCTACGATGTCCTTGGCCTTTTCTGGTAAGTGATCCTCATAGTCGGCGTCGTTGTGACCCAAAGCAACATTTGCTGGACCTAGTTTGACGGTGGGCTCTTCGGGCACTGGAAGCGAGTCCCAGGTTTGAGCAAGGGTGGTCCAATTGGGGATTGCGAACCCTGGAGGAGGAATGGTGCCGGACCCTGAACGTTGTATGAGCATGTAGAGAAGGGTTTCAGCATGAAGCGCTTCATGTTCATACGTCATCCAAAGGACACGGCCCACTCGACGCGTTAACTCCTTTTTGCCAAGGTCAACGTCTTCGTATAATTTCAGCACGCGGGCACGGACGCGTGAGCTGAATTGAAGGATGGAAGTCAAACTGGGCCAGTCTTCGTCTTTCTTTGGAACTTCGGAGTGCGACTACATGCAATGATTAGCTTGTTTCGAGATGACCGTCATAAAACATACGTGACACTGCGTCGGATCATCAACATTGGGGTCAATTCCACGCTGAAAATGCATCGTCGACACTAAACCTCATGGTAGAGAACTATTCTCACACACCTCAAAGATATCCTGAACGCATTGATGTCAGTAGATGATCCAAGACCAGAGAGAACTCGGCGTACCTTAAAATACTCGGGTTCGGTGTGAGGCTCTCCCAGTAATCTCGACAAATGGATATCGAGGAAAGCAGGGATGTGCCCAAGATAGAAAAGACATATGTGCCTGAGATCAATGGGTTTTTGGTACAGCATGGAAGGGGGGATCATGCGTAGTGTGATAGTGTCCCAAAGCGCCCACAGATTCTCCCACTCCTGCGGAGAAGGCACCCCAAATGGACTGTTTGAATAGTTTTTCTTCGTCACAAGCTGCCCATCACCATTGCATGCGAAAGGAGAGGTCAGAAGAGGGAAGATGAATGCGGGTCTCTCCATCAACCACAAAGAATATCTAGCCGAACTGTCGGTCCAATGTTGGATCGGTCTGAGATTACTGTCTGAGAATAGTGTGAACGCGTCGACTTCTGAAAACTATGGAATGCTAGTCAGCAAACCACAGGTGCATTTGATCTCAGTGTCTGACCTTCCAAGATTCTTCGACTTTGATTAGTTCTCCTTCAAGGAATGTCAAGGGGTTTTCCGATTGCAATTGGATAGCCTGTGAAGTCTTGGAGCGATAGAAAGCTTCGTGGCGACCTGCATAGGATTCGAAGGGTCAGCCACAAGAAATTCTTGATTGTAAATTTTGACGCACGTTTCGATTCGTCATAGCGCTAAGTCGATATCAGCGGACTAGCCAAAGAGAGAGAATGATGAACACGCACATTGACGTACTCCCATTTATCCTCATTAAACATGTTTTCATCACCGAGAACTCTGCCGGCGGCCTTCAGCCCATTCATTATGAATTTCCTTGTATAGCCAGCTTCCTCGTTATACGCCTTCTCAATCATCTCTTTTTCGTTATCGTGGTCGAGCCCAATCAACAGGGTATCACTCGATCCAGGTCGGAGTGGAAGAGATCGTAAAAACTCTGCCGCTTCTTGACGAGTGAAGTTGCCCAAGGACGATCCAAGGAACATGAGATGCAAGGGTGGTTGGACTTCGTCGGGAGTGGAAGGTTGAGATGCGTAGTCTTGTTCACCGGAGGAGCGAGAAGCACTTGATTCCGGAGAAATCCCTCTGTCGTCCGACTTGAGCAAGGACGTAGCTCTTCCTACTCGTTCTGGCGTAACCAGATGCATTCCAGCGGTTTCGATATACTTGAGACCATCATCATAAGTACCCCACATTCCTTTCGTTGCAACCTTTCCTTCCAAGTCCTTTCCTATATCAGACATGGCAATTTCAGTCAGAGTTCTCTGTAACTCGTTCTTTTCAAGGTCGAGGGCGTAGTATGTGACTGGGGGTTTCTGGGACGGTTTTTGGATCAAACGTGAGAGTCCAAGAAGGATGTGGGAGGTTTTCCGCAAGGCTCTGTATAAATATGTGATAAGCTAACTATTTGTGGACGATGGAATGACAAGAGCTCCAGATTGCCCCAGCGCTGGTCCGGGCGATAATCACGTGCATTCCAGAGATGGAAGGTGTTACTCACCCTGCGCCTAATTCGATGACGGATTCGCCTTCGACTACGCCGTCATTTCCATGTATTGTACGCACAATGTCGTCTGCGTGTCTCTTGAGAATCTCCTCTTCCGCTCCGAAAAGATAGTATTCAGGAACCTTGGTGGTGATATCGTCGTAAAGTCGCAGCCCACGTTCGTCGTAGAGTAGCATTGTCGGAACATGTTTCTGACCTGTAGGCTGTCGTAGACCAGTTAAAAGCTCTTCGCGAATGGCACGGCTATTATCTTCATGGCCATGGGCGTGCACATCGATAATCTCTGCAGACATTAGGAGGTAAGCCCTTTTGCCCAGGACAGGATACGTGTAGGATCTCAGTGTCAGTATTGAATTTCATCTTTAAACCCTTTATACGAACGAGATCCGGAGCCAGGCGCAATACATGACGTACCTTTTTACCTTTCGTTTCGGCACATGTTTGAAATGCTACCAAGAACAACACGATCGTTGACGTTCACAAACTCGAAATGACATTCAGAGGTTCGAATCTGCCGGGCATGCTTGATGGGGTTTAGCCTTTCAATTTCTCAACCGAACGAATCGTCAATTCATGCCCCAAATCTTGCACCCGTTGTACAGGTGACCTTCTGGCCGCCCGTTATTCTGATTCAGCGGCAGTTGTTTCGTGACAAATGATCGTCATGGACAGATCGACTCTGACAAAGCTGTTCAAGTCCACCACCGTGTATCGACTCCCTCGTTGTTCATACTATACTTTTTCGGTGCGAGGGCACTTGCACGGCGAAACGGATAGCGTGCCTGCAAAGATTCATAAGAGCCATATGGATTATTGATTCATTCGACCTACCTTACTCAGCCTAACGGTTTGCATCGGTCGCACGATGCGCACGGTGAGCAGAGTGTTCGCTGACATATCTGGTCTGATGGAGTTTTCAAGGAATACTGCATGTATTATACTGGCGAGCTTGCAGATCCAAAAGGTCCAATACAAATCGATGAAAGCTCACCCATAGAAACCCTAGCGCCATGTACAGACCAAGCGGTATGAATACCAGTTGTAGATGAAGGCGCAGCCGCAATACTGACACCAGGTCATCATGCTCCGCGCCCCCTACCTCTTCCACCACGCATTGGCGCTCCGCGACCACCGCGACCTCCTAGCAAAGTACGTATATGATCAGAACCATTCGGGGTGGCAAAATGGAGTACGTACCTCGCACCGGTGCACCCCTCCCTGAACAAAAAAAGAAAGGGATCAGAAAGATGTGGAGTAAAACGAGAAAGCCACTGATACTCACCCCCTCTGTTGGGCACTCCTCCGCCCCGAGAGCTCCGTCCTGCTTCTCGTGCTCTGCTTTGTTCTTCTTTTACGGTATCCAAGAGAGTCTCAGGTATCCGGAGGTACTTGATCTGTGCGAAAATAGCCCATTAATATCAGCTCGTGACAAAAAGGCTGCAATGGCGTGTGCTCACCGTACTCCCTCGTATATAGCACTCCTTTAGCTTCCAAAACCTGTCTCCATCAGGATTCGTCTGATACACTTCTCGTAAGGTGATGTTCATGAAGTTGTCACAGTTGACCAAATGTCCATTGAATGTTTCTCCATTTTTCAGCTCGACCAACTACACCGATGAGCAAGGAACACATGTGGTTGACATTTGTGGAGATAGAAGACAGTTCGTGTGAGATTGAGGGGTAAAGTCGCAAGGGTGATTGAGGTTAAGTGTCAGGTCATGTAGTCTGGGAATGAGGGTTCCTTCGTCACCACAGAATTAGAGGTAGGGTGACTAACCATGGGCTTGTTTTGAGCGGCATTCAGGAGGGATAGAGGTAACTTGACGAACATTTCAGCATCGTGCTAGCTTTGAGAGCAAAAAGACTGACCATAGTACACAATGAGGACCCAAGGGTCGCAAGGCAGCTGCAAGTAGTAGAGTAAGAAACGCGTCAGTGGCTGTGCTACCTCAGCTTCCTCTTTCGCGCTTCCACTCGCCTGTTTTCTTAAATCAGCCGACTCACATCGATTATGTTCTATATTATCGGGCTGGGTCTTTGCGATGAGCAGGATATCACTATTAGAGGTCTTCAGGTGAGCACAAAAGCGAGACCGTCTCATCTATTCATAATTCGAACATTAGGCCGTGAAAAAATCATCACGAGTGTATCTCGAAGCTTATACCAGTATATTGATGGTACAGAAGGAGAAACTGGTCAGTTTGGTCGAACCCCATAGCTCTGAACTCGAAGATTTACTCGAACGATTGTGCAAGGAAGGAAGCATTCTACGAAAAACCTCTCATTCTCGCAGATCGCGATCTTGTAGAAACACAGAGCGATGAAATCCTCAGCAATGCTAACAAGGAGGATGTATCTCTTCTGGTCGTCGGAGATCCTTTTGGGTGAGTGACTTGGTGTTTCTCTGAATTCGAAAATCCTGAAAATCATCATACTCAGTGCAACAACTCATACCGATATACTCCTGCGAGCACGAGCACTCAATATCCCAACCCAAGTCATCCACAACGCCTCAATCATGAATGCGGTCGGTGCATCCGGATTACAGCTCTACAACTTTGGCCAAACGGTCTCCTTGGTGTTCTTCACCGAGACGTGGAAACCAGATTCTTTCTACGATCGTATCAAGGAGAACATCGACCTTGGATTGCACACGCTTGTTTTACTCGACATCAAAGTGAAAGAACAAAGTGAGGAGAATTTGGCAAGGTTAGTTTAGACAGATTATGTCCTCGACGTCGACGCCGACTGATATTACCCAATAGGGGACGCAAAATATATGAACCACCCTCGATATATGTCTATTCCGCTAGCCGTTTCCCAACTGCTCGAGGTCGAGTCTATGCGACAAACAGGAATCTTATCTCCAGACACGACACTTGCCGTCGCATTGTCTCGGGTCGGGGGCGGCGATGAACATCAACGTATCGTCGCCGGAACTCTCTCTGAACTGGCCAGTCATCCAGCAGAGGCATTCGGCGAGCCTCTTCACAGCCTGGTTATAGTAGGGAAAAGGTTGCACCATCTTGAAGTGGAATACGCCGAGGCATTTGCAGTGGACAAAGAAAACTGGAAAGCTGTTGCTAGGAATAACTATGGTTGCGCTTTGGATTGAGATTCATTACCGGTACTGGTAATTCTCCAAGTAGTGTAGCATCCTACTCCAATGTACTAAAACGCAATAATCTACTCCATACATAAATACTCACGATGGTAGGAATTGTAACGAGAGCAAGCACGATCATAAAATAGAACCAATATCATCTAATTGTCCTTGTCCGCATTGACCAACTCCCTAGCGAGTCTATCCAGCATCTCTTCCGAACGTGAATTCCGAGGGAATACTTTTCCGTCTCCAGGGCTGCAAGAAAATACCTCCGTCAGTAGCTAGGACTCAACATGCCACCGGAATATCTCACCTTCCACCCCCACAAAGAATCCGATAGGCCCATCCGTACGGTCGGTTCGTTCCAAGCACCTGCGCCCAGTTTTTTCTCCAGCCTATATCGTACATCCTTATTTCCCCATGGGCATCCTTGACGAGCCTTCTTTGTGGATAAGACAATTCGTGTTCCAATGGAGGATCTGACAAACGGTGTCCAGTTTCAGGCAGACGGGGAAGGTGTCGAAGAAGAAGGAAAGGAGATATATGTTCAATCGTCGTTTGATTAGTTCTGGATATAGGATGATTAGCGAAGGACGGATGTTAGAGTAATAGTGGATGGCGTACGTGACAAGATACAGATGGTACAGGAAGAACGATCCAACAACAAGGCCGAATATACAGCCAGCGAAAAATAGTCCTATAGAATGGAATGGCGTATGTTCATCCTGTGAATCTGGTTGAGAATACTGTCTAGTTTCTTTCAGTGCTACTTACCACATCAAAAGGATGCGTGAAAGCGTAATATGTCCCGGATGCACTGATTGACGCGACGTATACGCACAGTAATGTTATGCAACAAAGAAAGTGAAGGAAGGCCGGATATGTTCGATGTCCCTGAGGCGATGAACATGAGCTAGGCTTTTTGGGGCAATTCTCCTGTAGACTCACGATACATCGGGAACCCAACCAAGGGCAGTGGTGGTCTGGAACACGATGTTGAATTCAGCAGGCCCCAGACAATGATCTAACGACGCTGACCCATCTTTAAAACACAACGACCACAGAACGAACAATGATGCGTTCTTTCAGGTTTTGGTGCCTACCAGGTCAAGTATAAGTATCCAAGACGTAGAGCCACCTGTAAATAGACGCACCCAGCACTTCCTACACCACTTAGTAGGCGAATTAAAATCCTCGTCATCAGCTCCTCCAGCTAACAGCGCATCCGTCAACCCCATCTCGTCATTGTCATCTTGTGCATTCTCTGAAACAGATACCGGACCTGGATCGCGCGCTACGCATATGATAAGGGATGTGAACGTGAGGAAGGTGAGGGTATATGTCACGATTAAGTGAATAGAGAATCGAATGGGGTCATCGAGGGTCTTTAGGTGGTGGTTCACAAGGAAGTACAGGAGTGAGGGGTGAGGGGCTAGTATGAGGATTATAGTACCTATTCAAAAGCTGTCAGACTTGAAAGTTTAACCTAATAAAGGGATTCGTACCGCATAGGGGAAGGTAATGGTACCATTTGCGAGGTTTTCTTTCATCGTCCAAGTTGGCCGACAGGTCTTTGGGTGGGGAAGAAGGTAAATTCGTAAATGACAGCAAGGGCTTCGGCAGGGGGCGCATATCGAAGGAAACGGTACAAAAGAGCTCTTAGTAAGAAGAGTGAGTGAATGAGAGACGGAGCAATGAGCCCATGAATGTTGCTGACGGAGTCTAGAAATACATTCAATGTGAAGATCGGCTTGTGCTTGCGGCTGTCCGCTGAGGCTGAGTGATTGCTCCCTTGTTGACTTTTTTCGGGATTGCTATAGACACATAAAACTAAACTACAGCTTTGGTTGTCTCCCCTTCGAGGCAATTTTTGCATTGGCTTCCATCGGAACCTATGATAGCAGTCTGTGTCGAAACTGCCAAACAGACCTGCTTCTCTCTCCAACCTTCGACCTCTTTCCTTCTCCAAGATTACAAGGTGCTGACCACACCTCCACACGGAGATCATGTCGACCTTGCGGATCATTGATGAATCTACAGTCGGTATAGACCCCAACAGTTCTGTCAGAATAGACATTCTCTGATGCGGTAGGTATAGGAAACTTGAATTCTAAAGTCATTGTTAACGTCGGGAACCAGCTACTCGGAGCAAATACATCAGTCATCGTCCTCATGGTTAGGCCAAGAAAACCATAGTTGCTTACCTGGCATCAGGCATGTTTGGCTTTTCACTCTTCGGGAGAAGTGTAGCAGGAGGTGTGATCATGTCGACCATGAATGCGATGAGAGGTCTTGTTAGTGTATCACCGTCATCTGTAAGTGTAGCCCATTGACCCCACTCTATACCATTCCCACCGATAGTCTCGCTGCCTGAACGGATGGTGCTGTCTGGTGCGTTCCTTGCAGCGATTTCAGGTTCGGAAGAAGCTTTAAAGAATTTCGAGTACTTGAAGGCTTCGTGAAGAGTTCGAAGTGGTGCTTTCGAGGGATGTTGGTGTAACGGAAGACGACGAGCATATGGCGACGGTGGCGCCAACGTCAGGTGAAAAGGCGATGCGTTTTTTGTGCTGTCAGTGGTGAGGTCCCCAAAGTACTGATGTGTCGTGATCTTGACTACGCCCTGCCAGAAGAAAAGAGATGTAAGCTGGATTTTCAAAAACAATGCTGAATACAGAATACACACATTCTTGATTAGATCCGCGATAAGATTCGTGAAGCCCCTTCCTGTCTTGAGTTGGTGAATATGAACTTCGAAAGGTGCTAGTGCAGCAGTAGCTCTCAAGAAGTGTGCAGTAACATGTACAGGGTCCGGATGATTCGTTCTGACTTGTCTTTTTATACAGGCCTCGACGACAAGTCCAAGTACGAAGCCTCCATTAGGCACTCTGACGGGGACGTTGGTTTGAGCGCGGAAACATGAGAGGAAAGGTCGGACTTACACTCCAACACACCACTCTCCATCGACGACACCACCATAGATATCGATATCACCCTCCTTTCTCAGAAAATCGACCTTGACAGCTTGATGAAACGGCGCCATGGGTAGGTTGCAACTTGGGGTTAGTGGTCGGACCCTTTCTTAAGCCGACCACTGTCTTAAGTATCTTTGAGATAACCGGGCCATACTCGTTGAAGCTGAATAATTTCACATGGGTTCGAACCAGTGCTATGCGTACAGGAGAGGATTCCCCGAACAACGCAAAAACTGGTCTTGGATGGTGACCCTGGCCTTTAGTACCTATACCTGAGTCTCGATTGAGAGGTTGCACCGATGTACGACCAATTTGCAACCATGATCGAGTTCGCTTTTCGTCGGTTTTCGCCTCGAGGTATTAGCTTCAAGCAAGGTCGACGAGTGCACAGACCAATAGACAACAATTCGAGGTTGCGTGAGTATGATGAGAGAGAGAGCAGGAACAGAGCGCGTTGATCGTTATCATCGAATTGGGCCGGTTATCTCCCTGCTCCGGGCCGGTCAAAACTATTCGGGTACGGTTCCCTCTCAAGCTAATGCAGCAAATCCTATTCCACGCACAACCACTCGAATCTAGTCATACATCTTTGAATGTCACGGATACACGAAGGACAAACTGATGTCACCACGGTTTATAATTTGGGCTGTCTTCCTTTCGCGCCCATCCTTGCGTTAGCTTCCATGGGAATCACCAAAGCAGTCTGCGTCGAGACAGCCATGCAGACCTGCTTTTCTCTCCAGCCTTCCACCTCTCTTCCTTCACCAACATTGCAAGGTGCTGACCAGATTTCGACGTGAACATCATGTCGGCCTTGCGGGTCGTTGATGAACTTGCAATTCGTGTAAAGCCCAAACGTCCTATCAGAGTAGCTGTTTTCTGACGGTGTAGGTATGGGAAACTTGAACTCCAGTGTCATCGTTAACGTCGGGAACCAGCTGCTGAACGTGTCAATCATCAACCTGGCCAAGAGTGAGATTCGAAGTACCTGATAGTGGGCAATCCTGGTCTTTCGTTCTTCGGTAGCAGAGACGGAGGCGACCTGAACATATCCGCGATAAGGGCGAGCATGGGTGGCGTAACTCGTTCTTCCTTGTCAGTGAGTGTGATCCATTGGCCCCATTCTAAACCGTTACCACCTATAGTATCGCTAGCAGTGCGGTTGACACCACCGGGTTCATTCTTCGCGGCTATCTCGGGTTCTCTAGTTGCAATGATACGTTTGGCGAATTGATAGGCCTCGCGCAAACGTATCAACGGGGCTTTAGATGGATGATGGTATAGAGGTAGTCGACGTGCGTAGGAAGATGGTGGTGCTAGCGTAAGATATGAAGGCGAAGCGCCAGATCTGAGGTCTCCGAAATATTGGTGTGTCGTGATTTTCAGTACCCCCTGTGCAATGGTTAGAGCACGCTCGTATACATCATGAACTTAGTACCGACCTCCTGAAGTAGATCAGCAATCAAATTGGTGAATCCTTTCCCCGTCTTGAGTTGTCGAATGTGAACCTGGAAAGGTCCAACTGCAGTTGTTCGTAGAAAGTGTGCGGTTATGTGCACAGGATCCGGATGACTAGAGTTTGCCTGACGTTTCATGCAAGCTTCGATGAGAAGTCCCAGCACATAGCCTAAGATTTTTATGTTCAGTTCAAGACACTTTGAAGTAATAATGCACTTGCCTCCGTATGGAACTCTGGCGTTGGCCAAGTGAGTGAACAGCGAGGAAGATGAGAACCATAACACTCACGACCCAACACACCACTCTTCGTCAGCCACACCAGAATATATGTCAACTTCTCCTTCTTTCCTCGCAAAGGCAACTTGGAGGGCTTGGTGAAAAGGTGCCATGAGAGATACGGGTCAAGTTAATTCGTGACCGGGAATCCTTGCAGCCAATGCCATCGAATATTCACATGGGCTTTTCGCAGTCTCAGTTGATGTGTAGGCGATTGAGAATTGACTTGCATGTTTCTTGTCTTTATATCATGAATTGTTTTGTCGAAGACAAGAAGAGAACACGAGTGAAAGGAACAAAAGTGTATTTTGCATTATGCTTGCACGCCCATCACGTCTCGAGCTCTCTCCATCTCACAATCAGGCGACCAACTGCAGGCAGGAACTCTGCTCGCCTTCGACGACCTGAAGACTGAATATGTCTTCGTTCGAGCAATTGTTTTCCTCGACTGAACTCGACGTCGTTGTACCCAATACATCGCTGGAATTTCCGCCGACTACCGTATCCGCCGATGAATGGCTCGAAAACCTTCGTTCGGGCTCGCAGAGTGACAGGAAAGAGGCATTTTTTGGTAGGAAAGGAACATACTGTCCCCTTAGCTAGATCACTGAATGGAAATCGCATCACAGATGAGCACATACAAGCAGTTCTGACAGCCCGGGTGCCGCATCCTTCGGAAAACCAACCCATCGACGTATCTGATCCGCCAGCTCTACTTTTGTCCTTTCTATCGCACCTTCAAGTGTCGCTAGAAGCATCATACATCTCTCCCGATGTACCAGACGCAGCGCCAGAAACTCAAACACCTCGTACAGATACCCTATTACCTCCTCGCACCGCGTCTCTGAAGGGGAAGAAGCCTTTGAATCTCAGTTTATCGCCTAATAGTGCGATGCCGAAAGGACAACATCATCCCTCGATATTGCCACCTGCAACACCAAATCCCATGCCCGCCTCAACCGACACTGATAGGCGGTATGCCCAAAGTGAAGGAGTCATGTTGTGCACGCGTATCTGGGGAGCTGAAGGTTCTAATACCTTTGAAGATGAGGACGAAGAGACCAGAGACGGTGACTCGAAGGCGAAGAAGGTGGAGGCAAAGCCACAAGAGGCATTTCATCTGATGTGGTCAGAAAAGGAGAAAGTATGGGTTGCTGCCTATAAAGTTGTCTTCACTGTCGGTGAGTCTGACAACTACACCTAATAACACCGTTACTCATGTCATTAATACTTTAGCCTATCTCCGGCTGCCGTTCCGCCTTGCACCTGGTGCTTCTCCACTTCTTTGCATTACACTTTCGACCACGCTGCGGGAGCATCCAGTGGCCATCAATGGTCCAAAAGAATCCACTTGCGAAATACATCGCAAGTACGCAAAGCGCGACTGCCGCTCTTGCACCGTCCTCTGACACCATACCTTCACCTACATCTCCCCGTGACCAGCAACAAGACCGACCCAAAGGTGGCTTAGCAGAAGTCAACCTCTTCGGTGGTCTGTACTCCTTTGCCTCCTCATCTCGCGTATCAGAAGATATAACTGCAAATGCTGCCGAGGGTGAATTGGACCTTCCGAGCACTAGACTAGGCTCCTCAATGCGCTCATCTCTTTTCCTACTACCCGGTAAACCAGCATCATCCAGCGAAAACTCGACTCCGACCACAGCACAGCTCAGTCCCATGCAGACGCCTGGTGGTCACTTGAAGCCTGCTCATCCAACGCTGAGGAAGAGTTACCGAAAGACTCTGTATGCCACTAGTGGCTTCAGAGTGAGGATGAGAACAGTTTTTGTCCCTGCCGTGCTCTTTGAGGATGACGATGAAAGTGATGAGGGGTATGAGTCTAGTCCTAGCTCTGGGATCGAAGGAAAGGCAAATATATCTACTGGTGTCGAGGGAGAAGATGCAGAGGAGCCGCTCACTTCTGGTTCAGAGGAACGCACTGTTGTAATCTGTGTCGAAATCGAGAACGAGCAGGATTATCATTCAAACTCGAGCGACTACAGTGGGCGTAACGCTGGTGGTTTCCTCATAGAACGTGTTGATGTTTCAATAGGCGGTGGAGAGAGTGAAGGCGCCCGGGCGAGGTTGGTGAGCTGGGGCGCAGATGCGTTACTTTCACAGAAACAGAAGGGAAAGGACATCTCGGATCGTTTCCCTTTGATCTTGACGCCTCGAGAACAGTTCAATCTTCTGTATGCCGTGTCTTTCTTACGGAGTCCAGAGGAAGTCGATGGCCTCTCCACTTTATCACTGTACGACGGTGTTACCGCAGGTTCTGGCACGATGTCAGGCGGACTTACGGCGCCAAAACATGAAGGCTTACAGAGATCTGTCACTCTTAATATCTTTGGAAAGCCATGCTATGCATCCAGCACGGAGTCATCACTTTCCTTTTACCCAACGACGACATTTTGCACCCGCTGGAACTGCATCTTAGATCTGGCTACAACAGCATTGTTAGATCGTAACCTGGAAGATGAATATTTCGATACCCCAACTGCAGGACTACACGGAGACGGCTCAAAACACCCAGCTCTCAATCCATCTGCCTTACCCGAGCCTGCATCTCCATTCCCTGTCCCCATAGCCTCCCCTCGCCCGACGTCACTAAGCGGGACGACATTAGCTTCTAATGATCAAAGACGGGCTTCCTTAGCCACAACTTCCAAAGGACTCGGTTCATCCAGATCTTCTTCGCCATCTTTAACCGCAGGATCTCTCATCGACACTCGCAGGCATACTCTTCCAGGAGTGGTCTCTTCAAGTTCAAGCGGAAGCCTAATCAAAGCCGCTACCGCAGGTGCACGCAACTCTCTTACTCCATCCATGTCCCCATCATCTACACTTCCCGACCGAAGAGACAGCCTCGGGCTACCTCCACGTGATCGACGTGATTCCGGCGGACCAAGATCTGGGGCAACCTCACCATTCACATATACACCTCCATCAACTGCCCTACAAGCTCAAATACCACGTTCGCCAACAACGTACGAAGCACCTCCGCCGCCTCCTTTCAAGGATCGAAATAGCACTCTGGCGGTGGCGATACCGACTACACCAGGACCTATGCCAGGACCTTCGCTGGACCAAATGATGATGATGCCTCCTATGCCTATGACACCAGCATATCCGGCGTTTGCACCTAATGCTTCGTTACCACCTACTCCGCCGAGTCAGGGACCGTATATACCCCAAGGTGGTGCGAACGTTTCGCCAAGACAAGGGTCGTATACAGGACCTGCTGTTGATATTAGGCGTGAAAAGGGTGGCCTGGGTATGGGTATGATGAGTGGGATTCCTCAAACGCCAGCTCCGCATGTTGGGTTTAGTGGTGGTGGGCCGCCGCCTGGTGCGGTTGAAAATGTGGGCGGCGGTGGAGGTCTTGCGATTGGTGGATTAGGGGGTGGAGTTGTTGATCCCATTGTGGTTTCTGTTGGGTTGGTGCGAGAGAAGGAGGAGAAAATTCTCCCTTCGGATAGGTTTACGTTGGATATATTTGTGTTCAACAAGTCGGACTGGACGAGGAGGTTTGAGATCAGTTGCCCGGATCCCAGGTTAATTAGGAAGAGGAATGAGGCAAGGGGAATCAAGTCTGCGAAAGATTTCAAGGGACGGTCAACACCTGGGATCGTAGCCCTTCAGAATCGCATTCGTGTTGGGTTCGTGGTCGTTAACTCTGCGGTGATTTCTATCTAAGCTGATGCATGTGTATCGTTCAGCCCACTTCTTCCCTCGGCTTGCCAGTCTGTAGGAGTAGAGTTTATGGCTCTGATTCCAGGTGTACATTCAATAGATACCCTCACACTGACAGATATAGAGACAGGATTCTCGATGAATTTGAGGTGTGTCTCTCGTTGTTGATGTTGCAATACGGCTGATTTGTTTGTCTAGATCGGTGATGGATATTGTAGTGTATGAGAGAACATGAGTATAATACGACTACGGAGACGAGGATGTATCCAGCAGTTTAGTCTTAGATGTCATTAAATAAATAACCACAGGGGCCCATATCTTCTGTGGTAAGCTACCTCACACTAGTTCGATATGACTGAAGACAAGATTATATACAGTGTGTACAGTGCAAGTAGTATGAACAGGAATCTATCGTAATCTAAAAGTACTTGTCCCAAAACCCGACAGTTCCATTTGACTTCGCTGCATGGTCCTCAATACCCAGCAACTTCATAACTAACCCGTAAATCTCCACATTCCTGAACCTGTCCATCACATATGTATCATCGGAAGTCGAGTGCCAGCCCTTATTCTTCCATGACAAAAAGTTAGTGGGTATCCTCGCAGAGAGACCTTGCGTCGCTCGTCCTTGGTGCAAAGCCTTCACCACCGCAGAGAAAGGTCCATGGGCGACAAACATAGCATGCATAGAATGGTCGCTGTTGTCGTAGCCGTGGTTCTATATAGTGGATCAGGAACATATGTCAAGTCATTGACGAGAATCACTCACCCCCTTTGAAAGCCCAACATCTCCCTGCTTCCTTGTCGTCAACACATACTCCATATCTGGAACAATCCAAACCGGTGCAATCCTCTCATGGTCAGCGAAATGCCACCTCTCGGGCATTGTCTCCTTGGTATACACACTCCATCCTTTGCCCTTCCTCTGATTATGGAGGAGCCTCTCAAGGTACTTTGTCTCATTCGCCTTGGAATTAAACCTCAATCCCCATCGCAGGCCAACCATCTTCATGCTCAATGGCTGCGAGCCCATCACTGCCGAGGATATCATCGTCATCGACGTAGAGCAGCGTAGGGTGAGACGTGTCGGTCATTCCGTGATCACTGACAAAGACGACGTCGACAATGTCGGTGAGGTTGCGCGAGGCAAGAGCCTCGTGGAGGTTGAGAGCGAAGGTGTCGACGGTGACCAGAGTTTGCTGTGGGTTGTGGGTAAGTTTCACTGTAAGGCTTCTGCGATGGGAAAGGACATACGTTGACCAGGGACGACATTGGTCCAGTCAAATGTCCGGCTTGGTCGAGGGATGGTTCGTAAGCTGGAGAATCGACATGAGTATGATATGGTGATACATGCAGAGGCCTCGTACCCATGATTAACTGGGGTCGCACTTCAAGGGGCAAATCAACCCACGTCAAGATCTGGTTTAATTTATTACTGAGGGGGACTTTGTCCTTCAAGAATGTCAGAACACACTAAAGTGGACCGAAGACCAACGCCTCACCTTCCAGGGTACAAAGTACGTCGGCGATGCTCCTGACATCGTCCTCGGTGGTCCAGGCCTGTATCGATATACGTAACATGTCCTGAAGCGAAAAACAGCCGGATGCGTACCACATCAAGTTTGCTGTAATAACACCAGCCTTTCCAGCCGATTCCCACATCTTGAGATACATAGATGAGCTACTTGTTATCGGTCAAAAGTCATGGAGACTCACAGGTTCACCCAACCAGAATTCGGGTATCCATGCCGAGGAGATTCTATTGTAGTGGAACTCGGTGTCGGTAGCGGGATCCCAAAAGTTCTTCAACGTCGAATGAGACAAGGTACATCTACTATGACGAAGAAACGTACGTTCGCGATAATTCCGTGAGACTCTGCGTGGAGGCCAGTCCTAAAAGGCAAGGTTGATTAGCCGAGAAAGGTTGATAGCACAGGAAGCTTCTAGCGTACATCAAGGCCCAGTGATTCCTGATAGAGGTGTATGAGTGAGTGCTTCATGCGCGGTTATAGACGAAACGTACGGGAAGGTTAAGGTCTGTAGAGACTCGTTAGCTCAAAATCATAAGAGTCGATTGGGTTGCGACGTACGGGGAATATGGGTATCATCGACTTTGCCCTGAGCCCCTTCTTCGCGATAGCCAGCAAATGCGGTGTTAAGCCTCTGTCCAAGTAGTCCGCCCTGTTAACCCAATGTCAGAGTGCTATCCACTGCTCAGCAAGCTACCTTACCTCAATCCATCAATAGAAACAATCAAAACCGTCCTCTTGAAATCATGTGTCCCGTTCGAGCGTAGATAATCGCCATGGAACGCCAAGTTGGGATGGTCATGACTCGGTGGAGGCGAACGCAGTAGTGTATGGGCGAAGGAACCAAGGACTAGGAGACCGATGAAAGCTGCCGCGACTCGAATAATCTTCTTTCGTGGCCAGCCTTGTTCTGATTCTGAGTCGGGAGGGAACTCTTTGTCGAAATGGTCATCGTCGTAGGGCTCTTGTTTGCTGCTTCCAGCGAGAAGGCCTTCGCGCTCTTCGTGAGACGTCCGAGAAGAAGACTCCGCCAAACCCTTGAGGGGTTTTGACGAGGAAGGTTTGGGTGACATGGTGGTCAGGAGAAGGGTGTGGTTTAGCTCGTAGCCGCGCAGGTACCAGTTTAGTTCGGGACGGGCGCCTTTTCCATGTGCCATTCTAGAAAAGGCACATCGTGTACAAAAACCGTAAACGCTTGACGGTGCCCTGGAGCTTCCAAGATAAACACGAGATAACACCGTCTGTGGTCATTCTCCCTGATGTGCCCTAGGAGATAAGCAGGCAATTACATTTCAGGAACTTCAGAAGAGCTAGTCATACAGAAAATTATAAAACACGAGCTCGAGGATAAATTGAATACACTCTAATCTACATACCAGAAGAGCGATGACGAATCTCTCCACCTCCTGACACAAAAGGTAGATATTCCACAACAGGTCGTCCACCGAAAGTGCAAATAGTGTGGCCGTTGGGCATATACTTGACTATGTAGGACCGGCCACTTTGTAGAATGAATATATGGTGACCACTGACAGGCAGAATAGGTCCGCAATCATCAAAGATACCAATGGGATAGGGCGTAGGCGCAGGTTGGCCGTTGGACATTACTTTGACGATAAACCGTTTCGACATTGAATGCCACTTCAACTCCTCGGGCCAGCCAGGCTCGTCGTAAGGCCGTACGTATACGTCGAAACCGGCATAGTGTTCATGGAGATCTCGAGAAAGATCGACCTTGGACTGTACATGTGGTAGTAGCAAAGTAAGTGTCAATACGTCGTCAGTGTGGGTATCCACATTACCAGGTCCTCCCAGAAGGGGCGCCATTTCTCAGAGTCTGGAGGTGCTGGCAATTCGATTTTGGGTTCACCTGGGCCAGGAATGTAGTAGGGTCTAAGAGGCTTCATGTAGGGAGAAGCATCGTAGAACTCGTCATCTTGGGAAAAAATCATATCAGGATGTTTCTTGTCACTAAGTTCAAGTGTGGAATGAGTTCACCATATGCAAGCCTGACTTCTGACTCCTCATCCGAGTCCAACTTTGCATCTTTGGGATGTGTTGAGTAGGAAACACTACATCGAAACTGCAAAAGAGAACCATACTGTGTTCAAGTTCGTCGGATGATGAAGCCCAGCTCGAAGGATCTGTTAGAATTTGTGGCTCGTATGACATGGTTACTAGTGCTAGTGAGAGTCGAAAGGAAAAAGCGCGCTACAACGTTAGCCCCTAAAACAAGTTCGGTCCCTTACTGCACCGATTTGACTCGTACGAGCATTGTCCAATGTTGTCCAATGTCAATTGAAGTGACATCCTCGTAGGAAGCGTTTTATCGTCAAAACTTGCAAGCAAGGCGAATCCAAGCTCTGCCAGTCCTCACGTCCAATATCTACATCCTTCGCGGCGAGCAAAAAACACACGGTTATATATGAGCCAATAGATGAGGTTGTCTGTACCTTCGGTAGTAGGATGGTGGAGCAGTTACCATTTATATCGGCAGACGGTAGTAACTGTGTATCATCAATTTCCCGTCCCAGATACCTAGAGTATTAGACACGAGCATAATGTTATATCAAACAGGCAGGCTCAAGGAAAAAAAGCACAGCGTCTGAGGTACAACTCCCAGTAAGTATATCCGCATAGAATTACAAGTGAACACTTAAATACAGTCGTCATGAACAATTGGTGAACGAAATCGTTTATGATGAATTGTTGGTATTGCCGTTTCAATGGTGATCAGCATCAAAAACCATATGATTGCTCCTTCCATCGCCAAGTTGAATAGGGTCACCAGTGTCAGTGGGGACGTATGCAGCCTCAGGCAGACCGGACTCATCAAGACCCTCCGCAGCCTCAATAATCTCGTACAATCTGGATGCAACTTCCGGTGGTGGCACTCTTCCGCCAAGGATATCCTTCGCAGGTACGGGTGATCCATAGAAATCGCGATTAGCATCCTTTCTTTCAATGAGGACTGTTCCTTCCAACGAGAGACCGGCAAAGAGACCTATTAATGGCTCAGTTCTGATAATACCCAGAACAAAGAACCGACAACGCACCTTTTGATTTTGAATACGAGAACATAGGCGCAGGATGCGCCAAACTCGCCTGAACACTCCCTCCTGTCCCTATGGGCCCTGCAGCAGCCGAAATATTTCCTCCAATTGTGACATTGCCTCCAATAGAGAATGCGCGTACTGCGTCTTCACTGTTGAGAACAATGACAAAGTCGGTTATATCTGCGCCGATTTGGAGACCCCAGCCGAGGCCACCAGTGGCGATGCAGGACGGTGCAGACCATGATCCATCTGGTAGTCGCGCAATGACGAGACCAGAGCCAGCTTTTCCGGAGAACACGAAACCAGCCTTGATCACTTGGAAGACAGCAAGACCTTTAGGTGAGTTAGCACGGAGAAGACCAAGCCAACAAGAAGATGAGACTAGCCTCTTGCTTTCTGTAAAACGGCTTTAGGTATAGCGTTCAGAGCAGATTCTGGATGGTCGGGATCAGCTAGAAAGAGAATCGGGATTTTCAGCATGAATTTCGGGGCGTAATGAAGGAGAAATACCGAGAAAACTATCCAAGATCTTTGCTGCCTTCTCCGCTTCTCCCGGTAAACTGAAGCCATGAACAAATTCTCGAGAGGAGCTTGCAAGTTTCGTTGATTGTGTTTGTGTGAAAGCGGTAGCTTGAATTGCTGCCTTCTGAGCGCCCTTCCTAAACTTATCGAGCAAGTCGCTGGGCATAGTGGATGAAGTGATGTGGGAGTAAGCAAGTAGTGCTAGCTATCTTTCAGTAGACAAGAGCTGTAGAACCCTGGCCATTGCCGACGTCACTTTTTCCAGCACGTGTTTCTGGTCGCCGAAACTCAAAATGGATTGTGCGGCATACGTCCTCACGTCGCGTATCTCTAGCATACTACAAATACAAACATCCGCAAAGCTATATTATTCCACTCAAGTTTGGCATCCCTTCGAGCAAGCCTTTGTCCTCGTGATAACATGGGTCGTATAGATTCCTATTTAGACGACCGACTTTAGCTTTGTCCCCGACACACAAAATAGACAAACCTGATATCCATCTGTAACATCGCTACGATTTAAAGGCTCACCTTGAACCTTTTCCCAAAGTGCCTCATAGACACCTCCATTGTAAACGCCCAATGCGCTAGAATACTTCAGCCACATAGCCATGGACCAAAGCACCCAAGAGTTACGTACCTATCCAACTCCCAATCAGTAAAACCAAACGCATCTGTTAAACCAATGGCATTTGGCAAGATCTCTTCGCATAGCGTCGCAATTGCAAGGCGTAAACCGCGGGTGGGGTCCCTTGAGCGTGGTTTACTTGAGGACTCGTGCGGCGGGAAGCGAAGAAGCCCGAAAGAAAGAAAATCAGTCAGGTTTGCTTCAATCGTTGTGAGAAGGTACTGTAAATAGCTCATCATAAGCTACAGGATCAAATAGGATTGAACAGGATTGATGACACACCAATAAATACACCTTCCTCAGCACATCCTTCTCCGTGAGCCCCAGCTCCGCCATATCCAACCGATTGATCATATCCGCTACATTAGCAGCGACAAAAGCCTCAGTAGAAGCTTTACTGACTCGTTGAAAGATCGTGGCATCAGGGGTGTCGATGGTCTGAGCGATCTCATGGACAAGGAGAGCTGCACGCCACTCTAGCAAAGCAACCAGAATCTCAGGATCAGTCCAAGAAGATTCTGTAAGTACGGGCAGTTCATTCGCTGTGTTGTTGGTGGCTGGTATTAGTGCCCTCAACCGTCCAAGATACGCAGATGAGGGAGGTAATGCTTCAGATGAGGTCGCGTTATCCTTGAAAAGATTCGTAAAGGACTTGACTGCAGCTCGAACGACTTGCTGATCTAAGACGAAGTTATCTCCTTCATACCTGGAAAACGCTTAATATCAGCAATGAGTGGAGATCAGGCGACGAATGAACCTCTTACGTAGCAGCTGGCACAAACTCTGCATACAACTGACCCACACCAGAAAACGCACTAAATCCGTGACCACCCATGGAACGTCTGGCAGTTTCTAAATCCTGTGCAGCTATAGTACTCGTGAGAACCTTTAAGCCCACTCGTGGTTGCGTGTAGCTCGGCTAGAAGTGACGCGTCTCCGGCTGCAAGGCGCTCGGACATGGTTTGGAAGGCTCTAACCTGAAAGCGAGATACCTTAACACGGAAAGGGTATACGTAACAAGAAACCACCAGCGGACCTCCCAAGTTCGATGAAAACATATGAACGTGCCAAGATGGGTAGAAGGCGGATGTATAGTGAAGAGTAGCTGATGACCTGTGATTCGAGCCCATCTGCGTCTTTCGAACCTTGCCTTCGTACAGTTGCATAACGAATGGCAATCGTGATCCCTTTTGCCATATGCCAGCCAGCCCCCGACACCATCCTGCGAAACAGATATAAGGATACCAGAAGTAATAGAGATACCAGTTTGTCATGCTTACCCAGAACGAATATACAACATCTACGGCACTGGTCGTGAGAAACAAAAACGAGATGGGAAATAGTGCTCACACCACCGTAGCTAATTTTTGCGTGCGGAGGTCTGATGTATTTGCCGTCATCGGTGACCTGAGCGAACTTAGACAGCATTTGGAATTTGGGTATCCGAACGTGGTCAAAACGAGCATATCCATTGTCTACGGAGCTGTAGCCTCCAAACGCTTTCGGGCCTGAAATAGGGATAAGAATATCAAGAAAGTGAATATGAACGACAGTATCCTCACCAATGTCCCCGGTCGTGATTCCAGGAAGTAACCTATGGGTTTCTAGGGTCGAACGTTAGCTTCCTATATCGCTGGAAGTTTCAGATTAGGTGTCACCTAGAGAACGAAGCTGCACAAAGAATAGGTGTGGTCCCATATCCGTTCCATCCGGAAGGATAAGTTTGGCTTGTACCACCCCATGCGTGGCGGTCTTTCCGAGAGCACCAACCCACCATTTTGAGCTTGTCAAAGTGGGCGAGTGAATCTCAAACTCTCTGCTATCCGGGATATATGTGGCTGTGGTTTCCAATGCAGTGACATTCGTGCCGTGGCCCAGCTCTGTTTGGAGGTAACATCCTATGATGCCGCGATGTACGATGAGTCCGGCGTATTTGTTCAGTAGTTCTTCACCAGCTTGGGCAAGTAACACTGGTTCGAAGGCTGTTATAGTCATGAGCACGAATCAACGGAAAGGGCTCCACGACAGACGCACCAACGTTGTGTAAATTGACTGGTAGAGTTTCGCCTGCACTAAATATGACACCCATCACGTCCTCTCTGGACCAGTCATGTTCTTCTACCAGCTCATAGAGTCGTCTCATCATTTTAAGGGCTCTGTTGTATCGTTCTGTTCTTGTCAGAAACATCCTGTTCGTGACAGTAAGACGCTGTTTTGGGTGAAAACGAGATATACGCTCACTTTCCGTCTTTATTGAACACGGGTTCCGTCTCGAGGATTCCGCTTATTTTTCTCTTTCTTTCCCATTGCTCTCGTCCGTCTGTGGAGGTGTCAAGGCTAATTCGGATTGAGATTTCGTGGGTAATGACTGAGGGATAACTGTTTCGCGCCCGACGCATATCAATGAAGGTCTGAGCTTTACCGTATTCACAGAAATTGGACGTTATCAACTAGGAGGTAAAGAGGCCAAAAGTGAGTAAACTGGATGGATTGTGAATACGGTGACTGTAGAAGGGTCCCGGAGCGGGTGCCAGACCCACCTGATCTGGATTCTCGCTCGAAATCGAGTCCGAGTGGTACTGTTCCCATGAATGTGGTATATATGATAATGGACATGTATCACAGAGTACCGCGGGCCGACGCAGCTCTATTCGAAGTGAGCAAGAATAATCTGTCAATGTATACTAGCTGTTGACTATGCAGGCTTATTCGTAGGATTAGATCAGACTGCCCAGACTGTCCGATATACGTGTTTATACTACACAGTTTTCAGGTCCAGCCTCTTACAATATAAAACAAACTGTGTCAAAACCCTTGTGGGAAAGCGTCAAAAGTCCAGAAGAGATGATTCTCGAGTAAATGATCAAAAACTCAAAACGAAAACGTACTCCTAGGAGAATCTTACTGCTTGTGAATGTGATGGCGGGGAAGACGCGGGGCCGGAATGTCAAGTAACCGGAGGTCACCGGTCACCGGTCACTCACCGTCTAGAATAGCACGTGTCAGCGTTCCTCTTTCTTTTGAACTTGTTGGGTGAGTTATGCAAATGGTCTCGTTGAAGATCACTGAAGACGATGTCTTTTAGATTATAACCATATGGTTATACCAGAAGATTTAGTGCTCGACAGGGGCCTTTTTTGGAGCCTTGTTGAAATCCAATGACTCATTCAACTTTCGCGACAAAGTGACACAAAGTGCTCTGACCCGAGCAGTGCCAACCTCACGGTCTCTCAACTGCCAAGGCCACTCAATACCAGCGCCCTCGTAGGTCTTCAACTTATGACCTCGTGTTTACGAGGCTGTACCCTCAAGACAGAGCTGCACGTTTTCAATGTGAACGACTTGTTCAATAATTTCGGCTCGTACAGGGCTTCTAGAATGTTTAGCACCTGTTGCGGTGCTAGAGCTGCCACATTAATGTTGAACCGAAGAACAGTCATTGTACAGAAGTACATAAAGCTGCTCTAAAATGAAGCTTGGCCCCACTGGTGACCGCTCCATCATGAATGCCCTCTGGGTACGATCAGAAAAAGGCCCTCCTAAACATCGATTTGCCAACGCCAGCAGAGCGGTTTATGGATCACTTTGACCGCACTTGCCTGCGCTACAATCGTCTTCGGTCGTACCTTCGATCCCACGTTATTAACACACCACCAAAGTGCACTCACGCAGCGTTCAATCGACGAATACATTAAGAAGGAGATGGTCATCGCTAAGGCTGGAGGTACGCTTGCCAGTTACACCCGTTGCTGTTCCTTTTGCTGAATGAAACCTCTTCAGTCCTTGCCAATATCGGTCCTGACGGCAAAAGATCGTCTAATGCGAAAGGTGATTCTTAATCCGTCGCACAATTTCACTGGCTAACGGCCTTCTGTCCAGCCTGGAGTTGTTATAGCAAGTCCGAGCACCGATCCCGACTATCTATACACCTGGACACGTGATTCTTCTTTGGTATTCAAGATGCTCATTGATCAGTAAGCACGTATCCACTTTCCCAACATTTTTTAACAAGAGACTTCATAGATACACTCAAGGTCGTGATATCTCTCTCAGAGAAACAATCGACAACTTTGTAGCCGCCGAATCCTACCTTCAGTCCGTCACGAATCCTAGTGGCAACATTACCACAGGTGGACTCGCAGAGCCCAAGTTCAACATCAACTTAACTGCTTTCGAGGGTAGCTGGGGACGGTAGGCATCCAAAAACCCCTAAAACCCGATTCTCGGCTCACTCCGCATTTTACAGCCCTCAAGGAGACGGACCTGCGCTTCGCGCCACTGCTCTAATCACATACGGCAATTGGCTCATTTCCGCCGGAAGAACTGGCCACGTCAGGGAATACCTCTTACCTGCCATTACGAACGATCTGGAATACGTAGCTGATCACTGGAATCAATCGACGTAGGTTTTGGCTTCATGTAACAACAATATCTCAAAACTTGACCAAACGAACAGTTTCGATTTATGGGAAGAGGTTCAGTCTTCGTCCTTCTTCACTATCGCTGTACAACACCGAGCCTTACGAGAGGGAGTTTCGTTTGCACATCGACTCGGTATATCTCCGGGTATTGTCAATGTCAAGAAATACCACACTCAAGCAGAGAACGCGTTGCGTTTCTTGCAGGTACGCCCCCTTCTTCCTTCTCATCTACATGTTCATATAATTATCCCTTATCCCATAGACATTCTGGAACCCTTCAAAATCATACATCACATCCAACACTGGTGGAGGTCGATCAGGTATCGACTCCAATTCTATCTTAGCAACAATTCATACCTTTGACCCCAACGCCGGATGTGACGCGATAACCTTCCAACCCTGCTCTGACAAAGCGTTAGCGAACCTCAAAGTCTACGTCGATTCTTTTCGGAAGATTTACACCATCAACGCGGGTATTCCAGAGAACGAGGCAGTAGCCACTGGGAGGTATCCCGAGGACGTCTGTATATGGGTGCGGAAACGTGAGTCCAAGTCATGAGCCTCTCACTCGAAGTTCACTTCTGATATACGTCTCAGCCTTGGTACCTCTGCACAGCAGCCGTAGCACAACAGCTCTACTACGCTCTCACGACCTGGAAACACCAAGGCTTCATCGAAATAACATCCGTATCCCTCCCTTTCTTCCAACAATTCTCGTCCTCCGTTGATGTGGGCAACTATCCCATTCACACTGACACGTACAAAACCCTGGTCGCGTCCATACAGAGCTTCGCAGATGGTTTCATCGAAATCAACGCCAGATACACGCCTTCCGACGGATCGCTCGCAGAGCAATTCGATGAGGAAACTGGCGAACCACTTAGCGCGAAGGATTTGACGTGGAGTTATGCTTCGGCTGTTACAGCGCTTGAAGCTAGAGATGGGAATGTACCTGTAGGATGGGGTGGCAAAGAGGTCTGCAGGTAATATATGGACACGATGCATGATGGACAGCATGCAGTGGAGGATGCATATGCATATCTGACGGGTCCGTTATTTGTTGTATTACTGATTACTAGGCAATAAGCTGTGTAGACTAAGTAAGGTAATGGGTATAACAGGATCGTCCATATCGAGCCAAGATATGTAACATGTACAGCAATCTCGTGCAGGTCTTAAGACGAACCGTCCGAACTGGAGTCATAATCTTCGTCTGCGTCATTTTCATCCTCACCAGAATCGCCATCAAAGTCCGCCTTGTCGTCACCAGGCGCCGATGTATCGGTGGAGAAGCTGCCGCCTCGGCCATCCCGCAGAGCTGGTCGTAGCGGTTTCTGTTACGCCTTGAGAAGCAGTGCTTGTGGCAGGAGTAGAAGACGTCGGCGGAGAGCTGACCGGGGGTTGTACAGGCGGCTTCACAGGAGGTTGTACGGGAGGCTGAGGTACCTGTCGACGACTTCTGCGGTTAGGACCAGCTCGCGGTCTCGTCAACCTCGGGTGAACTAGAGTCGTCGCTCGGAGACTTCCCAGCACCTTGGTCACCAGAGGTGCCACCGACCACTCCGACCTTTTCAGCTGCGCGCTTGGGGATTTTAGCAGGGTTAAGGGGTACGCCACGACGGTTTTTTTGGACAGGAGCAGGTGGAGTAACAGGCAGAGAAGGTGGGGAAGCAGGTGTAGAGGGTGCACCGTTCAGGAGCCGTGGCGTTAGAAGGTTGATGCACTGGGTTCACTGGTGGTTCTACAGGCACGGTAGGGTTTACCTTCACGGGCGCCTCAACACCAGCAGCGCCTGGTGGGTTCGCTGGAGGAGTGAATGGTGCTTGGGGATTAGAAGGCGAGTTGATGGGCGAGTTGGTGGGTGGGCTGACTGGCGGGATTGGCGGGGCTGGCGGATGAACAGAGGGAACGGGTGATTGTAGTGGTTTGACTGCAGGTGTATTGCTTGGAGGCGAGACAGGCGAGGTCACTGGTAAATCACGACGAGAAGGAGGCGGAGAAGACGGATCCGAAGACGAAGAATCCGAGGTCATAGCAGGCGTATTTGGTGATCCCGAAGGTGACACCACAGATGAACTATCACCATCGACACTCCATGCAGCTGCACCCTGAGGAGCAGAGGCAGCTGACGCGCTCGTAGCACCTTCCTCAGAAGGGCACCTGAAGAGCAATTTGATGACTCCTTGTACGATACCAGTCCACTGGTTGCACAACAGGCTGCGCGATAGGACCCACGATAGGAAGACCTCCAACTGTCTTGCCAAGACTGAGTTTGCAAACAGGAGAAAGAACCGGAGCGAGAAGTTTGCCGAGGCCAAGGTCATCGAGAACTAAATCAACGTTGAGCGAGTAGGCAGATTAGACAAAATAAAGGGTTACGCACGTCCTTCTGCGTTTGCAACTTGGTCTCCTTCTGGTTCTACTTCAGCCCGAGGCATCGCGATAGAAGCCCGCCTAGACGCGATATGACGTGCAGACGATGAACTGGAGAGCTCGCCATTAGCCTGAGACGGCTCGCCGGTCGGAGCAGCTAGACTGGTCGACGAAGAGGATACTGCGAGAGTAGCAAAGATCAAAGAAGAGCTCGAAGGGATCTTCATGGTTCAATAAGGCGAGTGTATGCGCGAGATTGGGATATGTGTGGTAGAAATGTAGAGCAAATATGCAGGTATAGAAATGGGCGAGATGGTTGTGGTATGGAAGAAAGAGAAGAAATGCGCTGTGACGCGTTATTTATACTGTCCATGGGCCAAATCGAGACAAAGTTCAAAGTGGCTGGCGTGCCAAAGCAGGTCTAAAGCGGTCCGTGCGCATTGCGTCAATATGGATTTCGTCTACCCCGCATGTCCATTTCCCACATTTCATCCTCTGCAATACCTCCTCTTCTCCCCATAAATCTCCTTTGGTTGCTCCTCGAACCAAGTTCCGCATATTCCCACCACGTAGAAACAAGCTGTCGCAAGGATAATCCAAGGCAAGACGATAGAAAACACCAAAAAAGCCCCGCAGTCCTGTGAAGCGATACATCAGCCAATGTGTTCAATTTCTGCCCAAAAACTTACACCAAACCGACGAAAATTAGAATTATGGGCATCAAAGCCTTGAGACTGCTCTCCTGGTCGGTGTACATGATGATGGACCTCGAAACACTGCACCTCAGGGTCGCCGTCACTCGGTTAGAAACCTGCCCTAAACATATCTATATATGGCAAACGATGCGCAGGGCCATTTTCTGGCCAAAGTTTGGTCTATTTAGCTGCTAGAAAAACGAAATGTACAGTACTTTTTATGTATATCTAATATACAACAAGACAATGCTCTATTACTCTTCAGAAATCCTCTCAAAGAACTGCTTCAACGTCGCCGACAACACCTCAGGTAAAGCCTCCACATTCCTCAAAATCACGTAGTACTCGAATGGGAAAGAATCCAAGTACGGCTGAATCTGCATGTCCATCTTGCCATTGACATTGATAATCTCTGCTTTGGTCATGGACAGTATCGAGCCATGAGCTGCACCTGCCGCACCAGCCTGAACTCCCGGTGTGGAATGCAATGAGTCAATGATGATGAACACAATCATGACTTTCTGTTCTTCAGCCTTCCTGAGCACCGGTCGAAGCTTGTCATGATCCTGACACATCCCATCCGAAATGATAATTTCCAGCTGCCACAGATCCGCCGCCGTACTCGAACTCATCGCCTTCCGCTCCCTCGCAGCCTCAAGAACACGCAGACTAGTCTCCACAAGAGAGAGGACATTCGTCGCCTTTTGATTGAAATGGAAGGCTTTCATCACCTCGACTCCCGCCTGGTCTGTAAATGGAGCACCTTCGAAACCATGAAGCACCTCGACAGCTTCTCCGAAACGAGCAATACCGATGTCACCTGCTTCCAGCCGACTCAACGCCTTCGAAACCAATGCAAGAGTCTGATAAGCCAGATGAACCGAATGGAGATTCAGCCATCGATTTAGAATCATCCAGAGCGATAAGAACTTGGTATTCTCTTTGACTGGGCCGTGTGCGCCGAAGCCAGATCTTATCCTTGGTGTAGTCACTGGCGATGTAAGAAATGATCTTCTTCATGTTTAGCCTCTTCCCGGTTCGATAGTCGCCTTTAAGTCGCGTGGCGAGAGTTGGTTCGAGTATGAGACGGAGCTGCTCGCATAGCGCATACGCAAGGTCATGGGTAAGAGACTCGTAGAGCCGCCAAATGTGTTCTGCTCGACTGTCTGGGAGACCATCGGCTTGCCATGATCGGAGTTCTGCTTCGACTGCAGGACTGGATACTTCTTCGTCCTCCATCTCAACGTCAGCCTTTGGTGCATCAGGATGCTTGACCCCCGAAGACTGCTGAGTAGAGGTCGAATGAGGGTCGCGAACAATAGCGCCTTCTATATCTGGTTGTTGAGACGTGGCTGTCTTCTCCGCTTCAACGCGATCTTTGGAAACGGGCTCTTCCATATCAGCATCGATTGCTCCAATGTCCATATCGACATCCATGGGCACAGCAGGCTGCTCCTCATTCTGATCCTCCATGAAGCGCAGGTCTTTCAACTTGGAAGCTTGTTCTTCTCCCGATGGACCCAGGGCCTGCATTTCATCATCGTCCTCTGGTCGGAGGTATTCGATCTGCGATGCATCCGAATTGCCAAGCTGTTGTCGTGGAACGTCTCTTTCTTCGCCACTGAGAATGTCATTGAAGCGTTGCTGGACTTCCTTGAGTGCATCCCCAAGGCTACGCAGTGGATTGTGCTCTAGCTGGCTGCTCGATTGAGCCTCCTGCGGGCCTTGTTGAATACCCTGTTGAGCGTTTCCTGTACCTTGTGAGGGTTCGACTTGCTCTCCGGTCTGTGGCTGGTCGGCAGGTTGGGCAGAATCACTACACAATCACAATCAATAGAGTTCCCATTGCAGGCCTGTACCACATACCTCTCTTTCTTGTCGGCTTCAGCGTCAGCCATGGCCTGATCCTCTCCAACAACCCCAGTAGAAGCACCTTTCTCACCACCTTGTGCACTCTCCCCCATGTCCGGATTTAGATTGTCGTCAGTGGTGGGTGCGCCATCACCAGTGCTGACATCGGGCTGAGCCACAGGCAGCGTTTTCTTGCTCGTCGCGTTCCTCTTGTCCGGCTTCAGGTTCGTCAGCTTCGGCGGCAGTCGGTGGCTCTGTTTCATCCTGCCCAATTTCCTCTTCCTGTGCATCTTTATCGGTGTTTTCTTGGCGATCGAGCGTTTCATTGTCGTGATCCGGGTTGTCCTCTGGTTGGTTAGCTTCCTTCTCGGTTTCCATGTCGTCGAGCTCTTCCTCTTCACCACCCATATCCATCTCATCTGGAGGTTGATCTCCGGTGTTCATATCCATGTTATCCGGAAGGTCTAGTGTGTCGGCCTCGGGAACGTGTTCGTCCATTGGTGCGCCGCTGACTCCGGGCGCTTCTGAGTCTTCCTCTCCTTGCCCTTCATTCTCGTCGTTCATAGCTTCATCCTCCATGGCTTGTGGATCACTTGTCTCTTCCTCTTCAGACTTCTCCTTCGACTGCTTTTCACCTCCTTCCTTGGCCACCACATCTGACTGCCCATCCTTGGTCTTGGAGTGATCTTGGTCGGTCTTCTGTTCGCTATTCTCAGAATCCTGTGGGCCCTTCTCGTCACCCCAAAGCTTCTCGTCCACTGCAGCAGGATCGGATATATCTAGGTCACCAATTTTCTCCTCAGGGTCGACATTACTCTCTTCGTCATCTGATTTCTCCCGTCCTGTTCCCCGCCCTCATCGGGAACATCCTGCATCTCCCCATCAAAATCCTGATCCATCTCAATAGCGTCATCGTCGTCCTGATTTTGTTCTGGCCCTTCCTCAGATTTATCTCCTTGTAACCCTTCGACCTGACTTTCCTCCTCGATCTCCTTGCTCACGTTCTGTTTACCGGTCCCTTCTCCCATGCCAACGCCATCAGTCATCTCTGCGGCCCCTTCTCCACTACCGTCATCTTGACTTTCTTCTGGAGGCTTACAAAAGCCCTGTCTGCTCAAAGTGAGGAACACCGAGCATAGTACATAGTTCAATTTGAAGAATGCGGTATTGAAGTGACTGTGAGCAGTGAACTGAGTTTCGACGAGCTTCTCATAAAGACAAAGGAAGGGTAGAACATGTTCCAGGTCCGTGTGATATCCCGAGCCGCGTGCTGCGAGTTTGAGGATGAGCTCATCCATGAGAGCTTTCATTTGGTCTAATCTGAGGAACTCTGCTATTTCTCGAATATCCCGACCCTCCTGCTTGATGTAGGCGTCTTCTTCTTCCTCTTTTTCTTCCTGAGTTTGCGTCTCGGGACATTTGGTCAAAAGTCCTTGGATACATACTAAACAGGCATTGACGATGCTATCGAGGTTGTCCGAAGTCGGAGCGACTGGATCGGATATGAGATCTCTTCGAAGGTCAAAGCTAGCAAGCCACTCCGTAGTTGGCGTGAACAGATATCTGAGTCGGGGATCGATTTCAACCCATTCCTTCAATGAATGCGCGATTTCCTTGACGTGATCAAGTGCACCCAGCAGGGTTTGGTGTTCGCCTGATTTGGAAGGTGAGCTTACCTAATAAAGGAAAGCAATGAAAACGTACCTTTTAATAGCACTGGATACGAGGTCAACTTCATGCTCTCTATGATACTACTTAGTTCCCTATGCATTTCCTTTGACTTGAGGACTAGAGCGGTACAGTTTGCAAGCAACTGCGAGGACGGTGGAGAAGCCGGATTCAAACGACTGAATGTGTCCATTTCGTTGAGTATCTCCTGTAAGGCTGCCTGTGCCTTCGCCAGTGCACTATTGACGTCAACCAAGTGCCTGAATACAGAGTTCCCGTGAAGAATGATCGTTTGTGAAGCCTGTAGCATATGCAGTCTACGGATAGTGTTTTTGATATGATGAGCATTGGAGGATGTTTCAGCCAGGCTATTGGAGTCTTAGTAGTTGTACTATTATGGGTTGTAGAAAAGACTTACCGGTGCCTCGAATCAATAGCCATGGCAAAAGCACATTCCGAGAACATAAGCCCCCGCTGTAGCTCTCTGGTACCCAGGTCGGAATGGTGAGAGGACAACGACGCTCGCAGATCTGGCAGCAACCCATTCACCCGATAGAGATAATTCTCCCCTTTCTCGATGACCGAAGAATATTCACTAATCAATGGTTGTTCCCGGATCCAGCGTTGCGAAGCATTGAGGTTTAACGTCTCCGGTTTGACGCTAGAGGAAAGACCCGCTCTTTTGAGCTCTTTGAGCAGGTCGCTCAGCGCCTTTCGTTTCCGGCTCAGAAGAGACTTCAGCTGTCGTTCCCTCTTCTCAGCCGGGATGGCTGACGAGACGGTTGCCGCTGCAAGCTCCCTCGAAGTCACTATTATTTCCGCGGCCAAGCCATCGACGAACCGCCCGGTCTGAGAAACGATAAAGGGACGAATACGGTTTTGTATTATCTGCGAAAATTTCCTGTAGGTGGAGCTAGGCGATGTGACCTTCGCCTCTGGAAACAGGAAAAGAGTTGAGTCGGACTCGGCTGAATGTGAATCGATGCCGGAAGCCAGCGGAGAGTGTAATTGGTCCACAATAGGCAAACGGAGCACTTCTCGGAAACGTCGAACGATCTTGTAGAGTTGGTGATGACTCCGCTGCGCGCTTTGCTTCAAAGCCTGGACATTGATATCTTTCCAACTGGCGAGTTTGATCACATCGTGTATCTCCGACTCGAGCGCGGACCGTTGTGATCTGAATTGCGTTTGCAAAGCCTCAGCGAAGAGACTGAAGTGACCGATTGTGAAATGAATCACGGATCGGACTTTCTCGAGGGCTGCTATCTCTATGTCAGGCATTGACATGATGTGGACACACAGAACTTCGAAGGATTTGAGCAAGCGTATTCGGACCTGGAATTGACCAAGGGGAGAGCTGCGAATGAAGTTGTCCAAAAGGGGTACGAGTTCGTCAACGTACTGTGTCAGACGGGAAGCACTACCAGAAGAATCCTCCAATGATGCATTCAGTGGACCTCGGATGAGGGCGTCATATAGCCGGAACCACCAACTCCATGTACCACCTTCCTCGAAATCTCGGGCTTGTGTCTCTAAAAGTGCACGCCAAGAGCTGAGTTCC
Source organism: Paramarasmius palmivorus (assembly GCA_037176845.1). Classification (NCBI taxonomy): domain Eukaryota; kingdom Fungi; phylum Basidiomycota; class Agaricomycetes; order Agaricales; family Marasmiaceae; genus Paramarasmius; species Paramarasmius palmivorus. The sequence goes on along the minus strand of JAYKXP010000090.1, from coordinate 98,890 downwards.
AATCGACGCCATGTCACGATTAAGTCAACTATGGCTGCCCGGTTGGGCTTCAAGGTGTTGTCCTTGTTGGCATAGATCTCCCAATCGTCTGTTTGCAACAATAGTTGCTCAATGGCAGTCAGGATCTTGGCAACCGGACTATGTAAATCAAGAGCCAAGAATGCGTCGCAACGTGTATGGAGGTGTTGTAGAACCATTTGGTCAGGCCACTCCTGGATAAGAGTTGCCAAGCGCGCCTTCATGCGACTTATAATTTCGACTGCTTTCCTTGCCTCGGGCATATTTGCATCAACGTAAAAGTTGTACAGCCTATTTTGTGTGGCAGGATTCTGAAGCGAGGTGAACCGATGATCCAATAACTGGAGTTGCAAAGACATGCTCTCTAGGTCGATCGATTCAGACAGGCTGCAGTCCGACTGTATAAAACCAGACAAGATGTCCACACGGATATCGCGCAGATTGGAGAGTGGGTCGGAGGTAGAGGTACTATCGCCAGGCAGGCACAACCACTCGTGCATACGAACAAGTCTCCGAGCCTCCGCTTCACAAACGAGAACGTCCGTCGAACGTCTGGTGGGCGATCGGTCCTCTCCGGGGGACTCTGTGGATAACACCAGATCAAATGAAGGGAACAGTTCCGTGAATTCCTTTTCTTCCAGCTCTGCGTCGGTTGAAGCTTCGTGGCCAATGGCTTTCTCGCGATAGAGCGACTGTGACATCTTCTCCCTTTCTTCTTCTTTGGCGCGGTCAATTTTCCAAAGACGCACTGCCTGCTCGTACGTTGCACATAAGGTGGGCAAATGCTGAGAAATAGGGACACCCGACGCTGATTGTAGAGTGAGGGCGGCAGCAGAGAGAATGACGTGTTGAAAGGCAGAGACTCCATTGTCTGAAGAGTGATACGCGTCCGGACTAAGAAGCAACTGGTCCGTACTTCTTATTAAAGGGTGACCAACCAGGACAGTGCCAATGTCGTTCTTCTTGTTGTGCACGGAAGAATGGCGAATGATCTGTATCCCCACTTGGAGATGAAATAGACCGTACTGTAAAGGTAATGTGATGTCCTCAAAGTCGGGGTATGCTGTGTCCAGCCGCTGAACAAATCCACTGATACTGCTCTGAAGAACATCTTCTTGTTGAGCTGCAAGAATGGGATTCTTTTTGAACAAGGAGATCAAGTTATCAATCCTGCCGAACGACAAAACTTGATTCTGGAACTGAAGAACCTCCGCCCAGAAGATATGCAGACGAGAGAGGGTACGACGGAAATCAGGAGGTGCCTGACTCTGTAGTCCACGGGCAGCTTCAGCTAAGCGAAGTTGGACATAATCCATAACTTCACTGTCCTTGTTGCCAGTGGTCACTGCCTCAAGGAGTTCATGAAGACGAAGTTGCTCAGCAAATATGGATTCTTGCTGACGCCAAAAGTCGCTGGAACATAAGTGGATGGTTACAGGATCGATAGGAGTGTCGGGGACGATAAGCTCCATGATCATGCGACTGACACCAATCCAACACATTCCGAGATTAAAAAGAGAACCTGTAGCCGTGTCGGTTTGTTTGAGAGAAGGAAGGAGGTGATTCTGCAGCGCTGTAAGGAGAGCCGGGTGCTTGGCGTAGGCATCATCGGAGACCAAGTTAACCAACAAGCGCTGGAGGGAGTTGTTGCCCGCAGGAATACACTGTGAATTGCCTCCAAGTGGACCGGTGAAGCAAGCAATGACCTAGAGTTATGACAGATTAACATATCGTATCGCGTTATCGAGAAAAAAAAGGATCTAACCCTGAAGACAGACTGGCACAATAACGCGGACATTTGGTGGAACCTTGACTGATATGATTCACAGTTGATGAGACATAATTGCGCGCTTCTTTTCAAGTCAAGCTCGTAATCGGCCAGTTCAGACAGGCAATTCCGGGACCAGTCACTGTTCAGGTCAGGTTATCTGCGAATTATCCAATTAAACCAGACTACTTACTACAGGTAGTGGACGCGTTTGAGCCCGACAGCAGAGAATAGAGAGGCAACGTCGAAACCCTGAAGACCGAGATTCAGCTAAACGCAGAGCAGATAAAATGGATATCGTCTTACCTCTACCTCGATGTATGACGAACATAACTGTTTCAACCAGCGGAACTGAAGCTGACTTCGCACAATATCTGTGTCTGTAAATGACGTGCTTAGCAGGTGATCATGTAGTACGTAAAGATCCGAACCTGTCCCCGCTTCATTAAGCCAGAGCAAATGTTGGAACGGTATCATCTGGCGCAAAGGTGCTCGAGTTTGACTGCAAGCTATTTGGATAAGATGATTGATGGCGTGCCTAAGTGTCTAGAAATTGTCTATTGAGATGACTGCCTTGATACTGGGTGGAGGTGCTTACTTGGCTCAAACGATCTGGGGCATTGACCAGTAACCCAAGGATGGTTGCCGAAAGGAACATATCGGGTCTATTTGCAAGAGAACCGGTATTCACGCTGGTAGTTGATTGTGAAGGCAAGCGCTAAAGACAGTCAATAGCGAGTTCGACGCCAGTCTTGATGGCAAATACCTGTTCAAGTTCCATGATGACAGAAGCGCAGCTTTCTTCGGCATTGTGACCTCGCAGTGTAGATAGGGCCATAAGATTCAATACCTGCCCCCTTAGATCTGGAAAAGAATCAATACTGCGTATCAAGTGACCAGTAAATCAAATCTTACCATTGTTGTGGAATGTGCTTGTCATCAAAATTTCGAGGCGGGAGATGTCTGGTGAATCCAGCGCTCTCTGAGATAAAAAGGATTTCCATATTTCAGTGAGTCCTAGACCCGATGATAAAGATGTAAGGTCCTTCAATGTTTTCGCAGATATCACTAGAGATAGTTGCGGGGCGGAGAGTCTCTCTGCTGATTCGGCAATCCACTTGGTGATAGTTTGCACAGAAGAGTAGTCGAAATCATTTCCTTCAGTGAACCTGTGGAGGTAGCTGGCATAGTTGAGCAATGAATGAACCGTTTTAAGATCATTAATCTAATGAGACAGGTCTTAGTATCCGGGATGTATGTCAAAAGCAAACAGCCATACCGAGCTATCGATCCCTTCTTCTGAAGTTTCAATTATGCTCTCAAGGATACCAACACCAGTTGCTTGAATCTCTGAAAGCAAGGCAACTATTGCCAACGTCGTACGGTGTGCTCGATCATGCTCCTTCTGGCTGTATTTAATGTTCCGACTTAGCGCCAACGTTGATAGATCCTTGCCGTTCACGAGTGCAACAATGGTCTCCACCAGACTAAGAATTAAGCTATGCTTCAACGAGTGAGAATCGGAAGTGGCCAAGAACAGGTAGGGATCCATTGGCTAAGAGTATATGTTATTAAAACTCTTTACTAGAAAGTGATTCTATGACTTACATGAGCTGACACTTGCGCAGAAGAGATACCGAAATGAGTCTGGAACTCGCAACGGAAACGATCGAGCGTAGTGCTCACGCGGGGAAAGACCTTCCGACATGCCACTTCGATAACTTGCTGGGCTTTTTGGTGATCGGAATGGTCAAGATTGACCCAACGAGTTAATGATGGAATGGTTCCTGGAGGTACCAATCGGGCAAGGACGTGTTGTAATGCTAGTGTGTTTGAGCTTTCAGGTAGAAGGATTGACGGAAGTTGATCCAAAATCGGCGAAAGAGAAGCGTATTGATCAAGTGCGTGACCAGAGGAAACAAACTGGGTAAGTTCATTTTGGACTGAGCCGTGAGTTGCCCTTCGTAAGCCTGCAAACTGGCTTGAAGTAAACGCAGTGTTGCAAGCTGGCAACCGACAATGGTCGCGAATGATCCCGTGGTCGTGAGAGCCATATTTGTCAGCAACGAGTGCTATCTCAATGCCCCGATTTCTCATCGCCCTAGAAAGCTCGCCGTATTGTGGGTCCACAGACATGAACAATCTGAACCCCCCAGTAGGCTCCAATACCTGTATCTTCCCATCTACGAATCCCTTCTCACTGAGCGTGAGAGACCCTCCTTCCTCGCAAAGGGAGTTTAGCCGATCCAAAACAGAAGGGTTGCACAAGTTCGCTCCATCGAGGAGTAACCAGGTTCCTTCTTTCATCGCCTTTACCAATGGCCCATCGACCCACTCAAACCTGCCAGACTTCTGTGAGAAGAGATCACCTTCTGAGATGAGGCGCTGTAAATATTGTGCTCTTCGGGGCTCGATGGTTTGGACGCGCTCCAGAAGCCGGGTCGAGTTGTTCACAAGGAATTCATGGGAAAGCGACTTCTCGCTCAAGTAGCGCCGCAAAGTGAGGTAGTCGTCTATGAGATCGCTTGTTATAAGACGTGATGAACGGAGAACCTCGCTGATGAGAGATAGAACATCGTGGACGATTGATAATATACGATTGTGGGGGTCCACTTGCTCGAAACCGCCTAATATATCCATGGTATCAGTGGCACTATTGATGGATATTTCATGTAACCTATTTCCGGTGAGGTGAGCGAGGTGTCGCACCAAAGTAGTTTTGCCATTCTGCTTTGGTCCAATCAAAATCGAAAGCCACGACTGTGAGAGACAACTGCCAGCAGCCTCAAGTGCAGTCAATTGACACTGTAACATCCGGGCAGGAAGGACGCCCGAGAGACAATTCATACGAGCAATGTGGAAGGTGCCTATTTGAATCTCATCTCGGGAAATGGTCCAGCTAGGATTGCGCAAATTGGACGGGCCGAATATACGGTCAAATATTGCTTGGGCGTGCTGACGGTCCGGTTCATTTCGGAAACGATGTAGATAGACCTGACGAAGGTAGTCAACAGGGCGCGAAACATACGACGAGCTTGAGTGGAGAAGAGAACACCAGCGCAGTACATCCCTGAGATTGAACTCCCAAGGCGACCCTTCCCTCCCGAACGCATGCTGAGTTGTGACGGCGTCATTAAGGCTACTGTTGAAAGTGATCATAGCTTGCAAGAGGTCCTTGTCCATGTCTGGGTAGTAGTGATGGCAAACAAGAACAAGGTCGGCTGGAGACAGCTGGTCGATGTACACCTTGGTGAAACGATTCATGAACGACTTTGGTAAGCCCTTTCGACCACCCCCTTGGCTCAACGGATTTTGAGCCGCAAATATCCGGAATGACGGGTGCTTGACAAAGCTTCGACCAAGTTCTGGGATGTACACCGTGCCACGGTGATCAAGAACAGCGTTGAGACCCTCAAGCACGCCTGAGGTGCCAGATTCATCTCGTCGAGCAGAACCCAATTGCCTGCTTGCAATGCTCTGAGGAACTCGCCGTCTTTCCAAGCAAATTCTCCAGCCCCGCCTCCCTCCACCGGAAAATCGGACCCGAAAAGATCTATGATATCGGTCTGGTCAGAAAGATTAATGCGACACAGGGAATGCCCAGCCATTGCAGCGAGCGCAGTGATTAGGCTTGTTTTTCCAACCCCAGGGCTGCCTTCAAGAAGTATAGGCTTTGGAAGCTGACAGGCTCGTATTACGCGCATGGCATTATCTTGTGAAGTGGGAGCCTGAAAATTGAATCTCTGTGACGACAACGCCAATGAACCCCTCGGGATTGCAAAGGATCCTAATTGGAAGTAGTCTTTGGGATTGTGACTGGGTACGAAAAGCTGATTGGCATCCACTGGGACTATATGTTGCAACTTTTCATTGGCTTGTACCTTCAGCTTCGAAAGAGAATCCTGCGAAAATGACGCCAGAGTGGGAACCGACGCCAGACCGTCCAGATACGTCATGTGAGCGGCATGATGCTGTCGTATTGATGAGAATAAAACTACATCGAATGTAAAAATGACTCACGAAGATCTCGTTGGTCGGAAGTCGGATACTAACGTCATGGCTATACATCGCGTTGGAAAAATGGACCCAAGCCTAAGCCAAATGAGCTATCAGTAAATTGTATATATATCGCAGAAATTACAAACCAATATATCCCGGAGGTTCATGAATGATGTATCACCGGTTGCGTCCGATAGCCATTGTACGAAGTCCAATAATGGGCATGTAAAGATCGAGAGATCATCGTGCCTCCAAGTCTTGCTGACTATCAGTTTGAGGTCCTCACGGCCATCTACGGCGGGAACCCATATTTCAGTGAATCGATTGCGGAGCGCAGGCGATAGCTCTTTCTTCCCATAATCGCCTCCAGGGTTCATGGTGGCCACTAACTTGAAAGACTGTTCGGCTTGAACTGCGGTTTCGTCGCCGCCCTTTTCGGCAAGGACTATAGTCCTCGAGGGCTCAAGGACGCTATTTAACCTCTCAAGCACCGAATCATCTGCAAGTGATATCTCATCCAGCAGAAACACACCCCCAAGACGCATAGCTTCAACTAGAGGTCCATCATGCCATTCGAATATTGCCTGTGCACGAGTCAACTTCTGCAAGACCAGCATTGCTCGGTCTCGGAGAGTTGGATTCACCGTACCGGAACGTGCAATCTCAGAGAATGTTGACTCCGCCGTCTTCACGCTAACATCAGAGGGGTCGCCGCCAAGTTCTTGATAAATGCTTTTGGCCTCTCGAAGGATTTCAGCCTCGGTAGCACCTCGGTTTCGAACAGGCCGTAGTCCACCAATGATGTCTGCGGTTTCTGTGTTTTGGTGACAGTTGAGAGTGTACAAGTTCTTGCCCACACCTGTAGCAAACTCCTGGCACACAGAGGTCTTGCCTGAACCGGTTTCACCAACTAGAAGGACTGGTTCGTTGAAACGAAGGGCGCGACTGACAAGGATAAATAACCGTTGCATAGCCGAAGTCCAAACCAGGCTGGGAGAGATGGGGTAAGGAATGCCAAGATAAGCCCCAAAATCGACTTTATCCAAACTATACATCGCCTTTTCGTCAATCTTTGCCTTCATGACGGACTCTATCACTTCCTTGACAGCGACTTTGTCGTCTTCCCGCCGAGCCCTTTCCGACAAAAGCATGTAACCATCTTCTGCGAGCTCTTGGTCACTGTTGGCCTGTCTACCGCCCCATCGGAATAGGTCCCGAAGTGTAGCAAATCCGTGCCTACTTTCAAAAACACGACCTGATTGCCTCCGTTTCTGAAGTTCACGGAATACGGTAACAATCTTATTCGCCCGACTAGGTGCAATTCGGCACCGCTCGCACAAAATGGTTTGCAGCTCGGCTTCGGGAACGTCGTCGAAATGAACCTCGAGGAAACGGTTGCGAAACGCCCTAGATAGAACTTTTCTCCCGGCATACAGACCCGGAGGATTCTGGGTGGCGAACAGCATGAAATGAGGGTGTGGTTTGATAACTTCTCCGGTTTCTGGAACGACTAATTCACGGTTATCGTCGAGCAATCTGTTGAGAGCCTCGAGAACATCAGTCGGGGCCAAGTTGAGTTCGTCGAGTACGATCCAATCTCCGTTTCGCAAGGCGCGAACAAGCAAACCATCCGCGAATACAAGCTTCCCTGTTTGAGGATCAGAGACGTAGGAGCCAAGGTACTCTTGTATGTCGGTGTGCTCGTGATTATTAATACGGATGAACCTGTGTCCTGTTCTTTTTGCAAGGTACTCGACAGCGCTCGTCTTTCCACTTGACGTCGGTCCTTCGATCAAGACCGGAAAACGCCTCGTCAATATGATCCTCGCCAGGTCTGTCAGCTTGGTCTCGACGGACGGTGTCATAATGTAATCTTCAACTGGATCAGTTGGCAGATCTCCTGCTTCCAGGTAGAACGGTCCGAACTTGATGTAGTTCTCGGTAGGTTGTGGAGGAGGGGGTTCTTTCGCCATAAAAGTCTTCATGGACTGCCCGTTCTTCACTTCAGGAAGAAGCACCTTCGCCAAGTCCATCACTTTGGCGGCGCTTGGCGCATCCAGGACCATAGTAAACGCCATCATACATCCTTCCCACAAAGCTCTTCGCAAGCTATACGTTGATGCAATGTCCGCAGCAAAGGTCAGCGCTCTGGCAAGCGTACGCATACTATAATGGGGACGATGATTGGATCCGTCGGCAACTTGACGCGTTTCCGAAAGATTCTTCACTGCAAGGTAAAACTCGGCAACACAATCGATGCGCTTCTTGTCTCCGACAGCGCATTTACCAATGTATTGTTCGACGATATGGAGTAACGTCTCACGGTCGGCGTCAGGAGGAGGAACCTCGATCTCTGTGAACCTGGATCGAATGTTCGGAGGGAGATCCTTCTTTCCTACGTCGGTAGCGGGATTCATGCAGGCGAAGAGACGGAAGTTTGGGTGACGGGGAACTGGTTCCAAGGAACCTTGCTCGGTAAGTGTGATAGAGGCTGTCGGGCTTTGCAGGATGCTCGAGATACATTCGAGGGTTTCAGGGCTAGCCAAGTTGATTTCATCCAGAAGAACCCTGAATAAACCATGGTCAATGGTGTTACAACCAGCGCTTAACTGCACTTACCAATCTCCTGTCCTTAGCGCCCGAACCAAAGGTCCTTCGACAAAGGCAAATGCAAACTTCCCCTTTCCTTCGACATGCAAGGCATTGAATTCGTCCACCTCTCGCTCAAATGTGGACCATCTAGCTTCGGAGTCGTTGAGCGTAGATGCGTCCAGCTTTCTTCTCTTCCTTGGATTTTGGGAGTCAAGTTCCATACTGGGCTCTCTGACAACGAGTTAGCATATTAAAACATGATGGAAACCGAAGACGTACTCAGACTCCCGCCTCCTGTTCTGAATTTGTTCTTTAGCCTTCTGTACGCTACCCTTCCACCAGCTGACGGCTTGCTTCCACTTTCCTTTCTGTACAGCTTCTCGCAGTCCCTTCTCGAGTTTCTCGTTCTTCTTCCTACTGAACGTCTCCGCAAAAAGATCCAGCCATTTGTCAAAAAGTTGTGAAGCTGGTATCCTAGTATCCACCGGCCTGTAGCCACCAAGTAGATCAGAGGATTCTGTTTGGTGACTCAAGTTGAGCGATACCAAGGGTTGTCGGAGTGTATTCGCTAAGTGCGTGATAACGCTCGTCTTGCCTGTACCGGTTTCACCAGTAAGCAAGAGGGGTTCGCCAAACGAAACGGCAGTAACAATTCTTGAGAGCAGGATCTTCGCTGGTCGATGCATCGCAAATGGTCGACCGGCGTTTAGCCCCATCCCGCTGAGCTTGTTCTGGGGTTTAGCCGGGATATAGGACCGTTTCATACGCACACCTGTAACGACACCATTCACGTCCCTCTCGAACCCAAACTCGTTTTCTTCTGGTTTCCAGTTGTTCAACAACCAGTCTTGGCGCTCTGGATCGAGTCCTAGGTGTGAACCGGCGATTTGACTAACCTGCTGAAGGTGAGTACGAGCAGCAGACGTACTAGCACCGCTACCGAAGTAGATGTCGCGAGCGGCGAGGAACATCTCTTCACGTACGTGTGGATGAGGGAAGATTACTGATAGTGATGCGTCGTCATCCATATCGATATCCATGGATTGTTGAGAATTGGGAAGCATGCGTTCTACACGAGTGCAATACTTCTCCAAATCCTTCAGCCCGATGTCTCGTGTAGAAGACGTTGATCCGATGGCCACAATATTCTCCCACATCTGAATGAGACCCCTAGCAGCGGCTCCAGCAAGTCTAGGGAAACGGGTGTCCACGATGGATCTCAACTCATCTGCGGAAGGCGACAGTACCACGACCTCTGTGAACTTGTGTGCTCCATAGAAGGTTGGGCTTGGAAACATGCCATTACGTGAAGGATTTGTTGAACGTGTCGCGAAAATGGCAAAAGAATCTTCGGCGACCACTCGACCGTGACCGGGTACCTCAATACCAGCACGGCCACCAATCCACTTTTTCCCTGCTTCAAGAGATTCGACCAAGGGTTTGAGGAGACCCAAAACGTCGTTGCTCGCTCTGTCAATGTCTTTAAAGACGACCCATTTGCCTTCTCGCATAGCCCGAACTAGCACACCTTCTTTCCATTCAAATACACCGGGTTGTGTTACGGAAGAGGCGTAATTTCCGAGCAGAGACCGCGGATCGAGAGATGTGTCGGCTAGTTGTATGGTAACGACCTGATTCTTTGATCCAGGGAAAAGCGAAGACGCCAGATGAGAGATGAAAAGCGACTTGCCGGAGGAAGGTGGGGAGGTGATAAGAATTGGAAAACGATCCGAAAAGCTAAGAGCTATGGATCGAAGTGCTGACACAGCAGTGGGTGTTGGGATAAGTGTGGACAGGGAAGTCGAATCCAAAGTTGGCGTATATTTGAGTAATAGTACTCCATAAATGTTCGCGGTAAAAGGGCTTTAAAAACGTTAGCCTCCTAGCGACGAGAAGATCGTGAACACGAACCAAAGGATCGATGCTTCTATAACAATTTTCTCATCCTCGTCCTCAAAATCATAGTGACCATGCTGTTCAACCACCATTGCGTTCCTCGCTTCCCTTACACGCTGATACTCAACAACAGGCAACAACCATCCATCCACCGTAACTCGTACACCTTCTTCGGTTCACGCCGTAGTCCAACGGGCAATCAACCTCAGAGTCCTTCCCTACTGCTTCGTGTTCCCACTTGTCTCGTTCTGCCTCGCCCATACCGCTCTGTAAAGCGTAGCATCGAATGGCAAGAAGACGCGTTCCTGTACTTCGTTCTTGCGAGTTAGCAAGCTGGTAAAGTTGTGATAAGGACCAGAATAGCTGATCTGGAAGCTGCCTATTTGCTGAGAGAATTCGATAATATGCAAGAAGAAGACGATGAATTCTCGATTCGTCTACTGGAATTGTTGATTCCGCTATGCAATGTAGAGGTCCATTGTTAAATCGCGTTCTCTTTAAGATCTCATACAGGATGCTAGGATTCTGTGAGTACACCTCCACTTGAAGCAGAAGAATAAAAACGTACGGAAAAAGTTCCTCGTGAACTTCAATAAGTAAGCACAACGCGACCAATTCCTCTTCCGTATTTTCCTTCTTCTCCAAAAATCTAGCACATAGATCGAATAAAATGGGTCTGAATAATTTCGCGACCAATATCGTATACGCAGGGATAGCCAAGAGGGTGGAAAGGATGCTGAAGACCTCGGGGATTGACTGAGCATTTGAGAGTGAAGCATGGTGAATGTCGTGAGTAGGTATTCTGGTGAGAAAGCTTCTCGTCTGTTTTTTAAGGTTGAAAGTCAAAGGATCGTGAAAAACTGGGTCCCCCTCCATGGCTCCCTGCATGTTGCTCAACGACGTGAGCGTCGAAGAAAAAAGTTTTCGTTATCTTATCTCCACTGAGTAACCGATGCATATGTGATCTAATCAGTTCCCATATTCGGCTTGCTCCCTTGACCATCGACCACGATGAGCACGCCAGCTCCTAGTGAGCCAGATGCAGTCTCTGTCAAGAAGCCAAGGTCTAATCGAAATGCAGTTCGTGCAACTGATCAGCAGAGGGCCCTTCTTCAGCAAGCATTTCGGCAATGCAACGATCCCCCTGTCGGAGAGGCAATGAAACTTTTAGCAGCAGAAACTGGGCTGTATGTTCTAATAGTTATCTTGTCGAACTGACGTTCACTTTTCCTCGCTATAGGACGGAGAAGTGGATTAAAGACTGGTTTCGTAGAGAGAACAAGAAGAATCGCGTCGCTGTCAAACAAGAAGTTGAAGACTCATCGCCAGAGCGGCTAGCGTTTTCTGAACCTGAAGTCACGTTCACTTCTCAAGCTCCAAGCAACCCTCGCCCAAAGAAGAAAGCTCGGCTTCTCCCTGCTCCTTTGTCCAGCAATACTATCGTAATAAAGCGCGAATATTCAGATCCTTCACTTCAAGTCAACTCTCCTCTTCCTGAACAACAGCCCAAAGCCCAAACCCCCTCTGATACACTTGTTTTACCGCTCTCCGGAGATATCGTTTCAACCGTCTCATCTTACCAAAAGCATGCCAGCAAGCGTCGCGGCCGTAGAAAGAAGCTCAATGCCGTCTCAGCTCATGCATCAAACAGTCAGGTCAACGCCAGTCCTATTCCTGCCGAAGAAAATAGCGAGGTGGCCCACGATCAGGCTCTCTCTACTCAGGTTTCTGTCTTCTCCCTCTTGTCGGAAAAGCTGCTCAGGAAAACAACTTTAGGGGTCAATGTCTTCACCGTCCGAACCACCTTTAGTCGCTAACTCAAGTAACACCAATACGAACACTAGGTACACCACTCCATTACCTCAAAACCAATCGATTCTCGTTCCACGTATCATCGTTCCACATGTCGCTGTCCCGCCCCACTTTGCAAACTTGCATCCTCAAGTCTCACATGCCGGTGTCCACTTTCAACGCAGACTGAACCCCGTAGCTGATTATCCCGGGCCTCGCCCAAGCTTCGTGAATGGTACGGGAGCGTCTCACACTGTCACCAATCCTACACATCAGCAAGCGCCCTCGAATATCGTCCGGTCTATCTCCCCGGGACTTTCTAACTCTGCACGAGTCCGAGCATCACGTTACCTAGATATGAGGGTTTCCTTACCTCCTAAAGGAACCTCGCATACATCTTCTCAGATAGAAAATCAACCGGTCTTGGTAGGCAAATGCAACGCATGCCTGATGGCTTACTTCTCACGATGACTCGATTTAGCCAATTCCCCAATATTCGGGTGGCCAACGACCTCTGTTTCGGCCTTTACCTATTCCTCAGCCCCAGAGCTATTCCTTTCTCACGCCTATGGATAGTCAAGTCACCCCAATGAAGCATCTTACTGTCCTCGAGTCAAAATTCAAGAATCATACCTCGCCAGTATCGGGAGAGAAGGTCATGGAGTGTTTGTTAGACGAGGAGTTGACGAAGAAGGATCCTTTTCAAGCAGCAATGGGATTGGTGTTTTTGAACAGGAGTGGCCTTTGTTGTTTATGAAGCTTCTATAGATTTCGAGATTGTAGCAAACGCAGATACTTGCCTCAGTGTCATATTGCGGCAATATTGCCAAATGGATTTCTACCCTTTCTACGTCATCAAAGACGCTTGCCCGGTCGTTCCCGTTTTGCCGTGGTTGAACTTGAAAACCTTCCACTAGCTCGTTCCCCAATATCCTTCCAATGGCTTCGCGTGCTGCTCGACAATTCTTCTCATCTCTGCGCTCTTCTGCTCGACCAGCTTTCCGTGCTCAGCATGCAGGAAGAAGAGGAATGAGCTCGACTGCTCACGAAGTCAAGAAGGGGTCTGATATGCCTTGGATTGTAAGCACCTCGCTTTCTTCCTTCGAAGTATCTTATTACAGAGTCACTCTCATTTTACGCATAGATTGGTTCTGCCGTTGTTTTTGGGCCTGCTGTGAGTACCCTGTAGTTGATCGAGGTCAAATTCCGAACATTCAACCGGTCGACTTCATCGTTCAGTTCCTATATCTCGTCTCTCCCGGTTCAAGAAAGACTGCACCACACAAACCCCATGGTAAACACGACCACCATGAATCGCAGAGCCACGCTCCTCTGCCTATGAAGGATGACGAGGGAACCGAGGCAGACGTGTCGGGATCCGTTGCAAAGGCTGTGGTGGGTGTTTTGTACTCTCTGTCATGTTCTTTGGGACCTAATAATACGTGTAATGTAGGCTGAGGATGCTCCTAAATCTGACGCTGTATGTCTCTTTCCCTCGTGTTTGGATGTAGACTCAGACTTAGCAGGCTCCCACTGAGGCTAAGGAGGACAAGCCCGAAGAGAAGACCGACGAGAAATCTGAAGAGCAGAAGGAAGAGCCCAAGAAGACAACAGACGAGAAGAAACCCGTGCGTAACGTGAAAATACATGCATTGTCTTCGTAACTGACTGACTATCTAGGCCGAATCTCCCGAACCAGCTGGCGCTAAATCTGACCCCGGCCCAACTGACATGGGTGAAGCCAGGTCTGCTTCTGTGGTATGTCTGGTATGATATTTGCCCGCAATACTCTAACACACGGCTTAGGGAAAGGAATCCCCAAAAGGTCTCGACGAGAAGGTGAAGGAACCCTCGTCTTAGACCATCTCGTAAAGACGGAGCTTGAGAACACTGTTCATGGACACTTTCGCGTGTACTAACTGGTTGTCTCATCCTGATCAAAGGCAACAATGAATTACAACAGTCGTTTTCCTGAATACACGATACATTTGTCTTTCTTAATGCTCCACCTCGAACTTCCACTCGTCCTTCTTCTGGATGTACAGCTGCCAATACTCCTTAGCGATCTCGGGCGACGCATAGTAAGGGTCACCCTGAGGCTGGTCGACGAACCCACATACGATAACAGTGGCTACATGAACGTCTGTTATACTCCATTAGCTGGGAATTCAGTGGGGCTGAGAATGCAAGATACTTCCCAGGCACCTCTACCCGGAACGCCTTCGCGAGGTTCAAAAGCGCCGCTTTTCCAGCAGCTAACCCTGATAGACCTGCTCTGGGCTGAAGAGAAAGACCTCCTCCGGTGATGAAAACCTTGCATAATATGTCGTCAGTATAGCGCAACGATGGATGGTGTCGAAAGCATACTGCAGATCGTCCTTCAGGGTCAGGTACAACGTTCTTCACTCCCCATTGCACAACTGCAAACCTACTCTCAAAGTCAGCGTTACTCGTGCCAAATAAGTACCCGAACACCGCACCCAGATACGACATTCATGCGCATGTGCTGATCCATGTCCTCAATTGTCATGTCCACAAGATTCTTAAGCGGCCGGGAGATGGAAAGGCTTCCTGCGTTCCATACGACGACTGAGGGAGCTCCTAAGTCAGATTTCAGGCTATCCAGAGCTATGTGAGCGCTAAAGTTAAGTCCGAGCTCCCGGGATGATATATAGGAAGTGCTCACCTTTGACACAAGAGTGAGGGTCACTAGCATCGGCCACTGCCAGTGCGGCCTTGGTTCCTTCGGGAAATAGTGACTTATATTTCTCCAGGTTGGCCTGAGAGCGCGATGATAGCCCGACAGAGAAACCATGAGATGCGAAGAGCTTTGCGACTGGAGTGGATCAGAACATCAATAGACACGGCTAATTGAGATGGATGGTACCAGCTGTAGCAATCTGTGGGCCTGCACCCACAATAAAGATACTTGGTTGGGTCATGATGGTGACAAAGAGCGAATTCTAAGCTGACGAAGCAGAAGCCTCGCATCATGGCATGCTTTCTAAGTCTTGCTCCCCACTAACACCCGTGGAAGCGCCTAACAAGCGCCCAAATCATGACCACTATATATATTTTCGATATCTAGTGCACAACTTCGTAAGTCCAGTCCTCCTTCTTCTGGGTATACAGCTTCCAATATTCCTCTGCAATTACAGGCGAAGAAAGGAAGGGATCTCCATTGGGCTCGTCCACTCTTCCGCTTACCATCACTGTTGCGACTCGGATATCTGTTGTGGCACCTTGAATAATTTGAACCCAAGGAAGAACGCGATCTTACCTGATACTTCTACGCGGAATGCTTTAGCTAGGTTCAATAATCCCGCCTTGCCTGCAGATAAACCCGAGAGACCTGCTAAAGGTTGAAGAGCTAGCGCACCTCCGGTGATAAACACCTGTGAGTGTTACAGTGTCATGATTTCTGGTTAGAAAAGAAGTGGAACAAGTACCAGAGATCGTCCTTCAGGGTCAGGAACAACATTCTTCACACCCCACTGCACAACTGCAAATCTAGTCCGCTCTGTTAAATCCATCTTGAGAATGATAGCAAAGTCGCATTCTCACCCGGCGACGACGTTCAGCCGCATATGTCGTTCCATATCCTCAATCGTCATCTCCACAAGGTTCTTCGTCGGAAACGAAATGGGAAGACTCCCTGCGTTCCATACAACAACCGAAGGGGCTCCCAAATCATTTTTGAGGCTGTCGAGAGCTGAGGGCAGAATGTTATGCTATGTAGAGAACATGGCGGTAGGTATAGCCTAGTAGACGACGTACCCTTGACACAAGAAGGAGGATCGTCAGCGTCAGATACCGCAAGAGCGACCTTGGTTCCTTCGGGTAAGAGGGCCTTGTATTTCTGTAGGTTGGCCTGGGATCGCGAGGATAGGCCGATCGAGAAACCGTTGGATGCAAATATCTTTGCCACTGTAAGAACGATGAGATTCGTTGAACTAGAATACTACATGAAACGCACCGGCTGTAGCGATCTGTGGACCTGCGCCTATGATAAAAATATTCGGCGGGGTCATACTGGTCCAGTTTCCTAAGAATCAGAATGGAGAGCGGCAGTACTACGTTTTATGGTGCCATCGTCGGCCTCATACGAATGAGGATTGCTAAGAACTAAAGTTTCAGGTCATCCCAGCGCTGAACCGGGATAGCCGGGGTTACCAGAAGTGAGCAAGTTTCTTCGGAGTTCGGAAGAGTCGCCGGGGATCCCAAAGCGAATGCGTATATGAATCAATATGTATAGTTATAATACACATGGGGAGATGAATGGTGATATACACTGTCTGGATTAGTCTGAGGCTAAATGTAGAAAGTACATGTGCAGGGTTAGTGTGAGAGATGGCTATCAGCCAACTGCCTAACCTGGCATGGGTCAGCTATAAGCAGACCTTTTAAAGCGCACATAACTTAGCGCTCCGACCACGCATAAATAGGAGTTCCACTTCCGGGTCCTGGTTGATTCGTGTACGGATTGTGGTATGCCTCTGGCGGAGGCTCGAGATCATACTCGAGATGATAATCAGGCATGAGGTGTCGTGATTCTGAGGTCGTCGTGGTGATGGTATTTGTCCGCGGTAAGGATAGTCCATTGGGAGATGATGGGGAATGAGGAGGTGACGGAGTTGATGACGTTGTCATTGCTGGTATCAACGGTAAAGGTGGGGCCGTTTCAGTGTACGATGGGGAGCGGGACATAGGCGGGAGTTCCGAGCCTGGGGGAGAGTGCGGAGGTGGTGGTGTTATTGACGGGGGCGGTGGGTCTATGTCCGCATCTGCAGCAGATAGATGAACTGGATTGTTCGTATGGGATTGATAAACAGTAGGTGGATATGCCACCATAGTAGGTGATGATGAGACCTGCGAGTTCACAGCCAATCGGTCACTTTGGTAGGAGCGTACGGACGCTTCTGTCATGATGCGGGGTACCGATGGTGGGACAGCAGAGGGTGATATGGAAGCTGCGTATGCAGGAGGAACAAATGCCATGGGCTGCTCGTATTCGAACTTTGGTGTCTCTTGGAAGCCTGTTCGGGACGAAGTGGCTGAGGGTGCTCGTAGTGCTAATTCTTTCAGAGACATATTCCATGTCCTCTGTCCACCTGATGAAAAATGATGTCCGACGATAAGAAGGACTGTCCAATGTCCTAGCACTTTGGAAAGGCTCATTAAAAGGTGAGTGGAAAGAAAAGAGAGAGATAGAAACGCACATAATAGAGCTATCACGAAAGATAAGCCGTTTAGAGCTGGATGGACTTCACAGAACGGGTCGGCACCATTCTCATACGCTAAATGAAGGGTGTGTAACATGAGCCGCCATACCAACGATAAAGGAACCGAGAATACGCACGACGTAGAATCATAAATGGACACCTTTTACTCCAAGTAACATATCCTGCAGTTGCAAACCAGCATACCCAGAGAAATCCGGACCATACCAACTCCACGCAGATTCGGGTAAGAAATGGCTGTCGGAGGAAGATCGTGAGTATCATTCTGACATGTTGAGAACCAAATGAATAATGTTTAACAGCAATCCAATGGTGCCAAGAAAAATCCAATATGCCCAGACGTCAGCTAATGAAAGACATCAAGGCCTGCAAGACACGCACGAAATCGTCAGCAACATGAATGTTAGGCCTGCTATAGCCAACACCAGCGGCGTGAAGTCGAAAATGTCATCATAATGGGATTCCGTAACGTAGAGAGAGTTGCTGGCCAGTGCAATTGCTACGATTGAAATGAGGAGGCAGAGGACTATGGGGTGAGCATTGTGTGTCGTCGTCGTATTCATCAGTCAAAAGACATTGTTTCCAAAGTGTTTCGAGGAGAAGGGCACAGAATATCGAGGACAAATCCGGTTTGGTGATAAAAGAAATTTTGCGAACCAAATCAGCGAAATGATTGATATAGAAAACTGAGTATCTCGTACCATGAATTACCAACTCTAATATCGACAAAGCCTTGAGAGTATTGACGTTCCCTATAGAGATTGGCATCCCAATGCCAATGAGCAGACTAGGGCCGGAGATGGGGGCAGGAAGAAAGTCGGGATGGATCCCGTGATGTCACACAGTTCCTGCCATTGCTGCCATTGGGCTTGGCATTGCTGGTAATGGCAACTGACCCTCCCCGAACAGCGCGGGTGAACTTTCTCGAGCACTAGGTTGCAGAAACTCATCTCGAACGGTATTGTTAACTATGTCCTTCAAGCGTTCCTGGACCCACAAAGTTTGTTTAGCGCTCAGGTCAAGCTCTCAAACTCTAATGAAATTTTGGGAAACTAATTAGCATGACTACTCCAATGATACAAGAATATCTATCGAGCAACACGACACAACCGTGAACATCCTAGGCTTCAAGTTTTTCAAGGATCCGTTCCTGAGTCCGAGAGCAATAAATTCGAGGTACTTTCTCAGGTTTGGATCTTGAGAAACGGGAAGGTTCTGTGATGTCAATATAAATTGTTGCCTTGCAAATTGTCACCTAGACGCCATCTACATCAAGTCTGACTCTGCTTTGGGTTACCCAGGAATCACCCCGCGGCCTCCCGACTAGTGAACAGTGTATCAGCTCATATATCAAGGAAGCAATTCGATATCGCTCGCTTGCCCACGACGGTAAAATGGATCTCCCGTTGAGACTGCTTCTCGAAATACATCCTCCTGGATTCTTGATTTCTGAGGTATCTCTTCGTGGTTCGATGGGAAATTTACGCATCTGCTGACCGTTTCCTAGCGATAAGCCGTATTCCATCGACCGGCACCTGGTCGATGGAGATGAATGTTTTTCTTTAGCAGACCGTGTTGACCAAGTTCAGTATGGTATTCGCCGACTCGACTGGTGGTAGTGGACAAGGTGGACTGTCTTCCAATGATGTCAACATATAGATAGAAGGTTTGGATACACGAGGACGCACCATATCATCTAGAAATCTTCCATATTGTTTCCAACTATCCCATGGCCAGAAACCACCTCGCTACTGTCCGACTCCCAGCCTGGAATTCTCCCGATTTAATCAATCCATCCTATACTGCGGCGGCACCAAGTGACCGTGATAGCTGCCCATCTCTTCCCGTAAAACACCAACACAGCCTGTGCGAAGTCTTCAGCCCTAGTTTCAGAGATGCCCGTAGCGCTTTGCAGCTGTGTGAAAGGGAGAGGCAGAAAGATGCGAAACCGTTGCTGTTCGCCTAGTTCACATTCCGCAGCACCTATCCGCAGTCAACTTCCCCACGCACGTGTGGCCAATTGCAGCTTCTTCGCAGTAGACCACTCTCTTGTACGACCAAGCTCATTACTTCACCTCTTCCAACGAATGAGAGCATAAGATCATGAACCTTTTCATAGGCGTGGAGGTAACGAGGAAAACTAGAGCATTGCAGAACAACAGCATTACAAAGTGTTCGTAAAGCAAAAAAACCGTACGCAGCATGAGGAGATTCGTTATAACCGTAAAGAAGATAAGACAACTAGTAGCGTGAGATTCGATAGCAAAGCGACGAGCAATGGAAAAGCAAGGTTATAGACAGGGAATGCCAAAGGAGGAACGTGCAAAAAGAACGTGTGGGCGGTTTAGACCGGAACCATTCGACGGTGATGCGTCCAAGGGAAAATGTGTAGGTCATAAAGATAAGTGTGAAGATGCAAATGTGACTTGTGTTGAATATGTAAGGAAAAGATGCAAGGGAAGAGACGAGATGAACATAGATATGTATAGGAAGAGACAGGATGAAGGGAAATGGTATATATACAGATTAACTCAATCGAGAGAGTCGGCGGTTCACCGTCTTGCCAGGAACCATAGCCTTGATTGCACGACGCATCATTGCAACAGTGTTGTTGCTCGGATCTCTGAGCATGTCTGGTCCTGCCCCGGGGTTTGGTGTCGAGGACATGACACCAAGTTCATCCACGCAAACTACGTGTCTTTGATCATCGCTTGAGACTGGTGGAGGCATTGGTTTCCGAGTAGAGTAGAATGCCCGATGCTTGGCCGGGGCATTCGTGGTACGACCAACGGTGTTATGTAGAGGCCCATTGTTGTCAGACTGGTAGCCTTTGCCAACACGCTTGACACCAGAAGTGGCCATTAAGAACCGATCGTAGACGCCTTCCATGCGTCGTTGGGTGGGTGTATCCGGAAGAGGTCGATTTGCCGCACTAGAGTTCCTGAGAGGGTACGGCTCGACAACCAATGGAGAGGACGTCAGTTCATCGAAGGATTTACTGATTGGAGGGGGAGTGTCTAGATGGTCAACATCATCCCGGCTCCTGACCGGAGGAGCAATAAATATATTCCGGTCTACAGCAGCAGATAGACGTGGGGATGGTAGTGGGGCAGGTTCTGTGAAAGGATCAGCGAGGTGATAACACCATGAAATGTTGATAGGTACCTCGATTTAATGCTGCCTCAAGCTCAGACGGGGGTGCAATATGGCGTTGCAAGAGATTTCCATGAGACCTGCTCTTCTCTTTCCGCGGGGAATTATTGAGTTCGAATGGATCGGAAGTTATACGTTCCGGTGATAATGTCGAGACCGTTGCTCGACGTTGCCTAGATGGCGTAGCGTGGGGTTGTGGGAGCAAAGTCTCTTTCGTTTGCTTGGGTGACTCAGTGCACTTGACACTTGGCGTTGGGGAGACTGGCGTTGGAGAGACGGGCGATGTCATGGATTGGTCTAAAGAGGTCTGATTGCCCACAGACATGGATTGGTCAGAGAATATCTCACTGGCCGCCATTATGCGCCGAGGTAGTCGCGATGAGCGATTGCTACGTGATGCTTGCCTGGAGGCAGGAGGGAGTGGTAGTGGCGGTAATGTAGTGGCTTGACCGTTCGAAAAGGAATCACGGGCCTCTTCAACGACCTCTGCGGGAGACTAAATGAGCAATCGCAATAAGCTCGTATGGTCTGGACTCACGCTCAACATTCCGCATCCACAATGTCAAGCGGTCAGTTTGGTTGTCGGCTCCTACACGTTCGTTGTGTATTGCCTGCCTTACCGCTGGCAGGGACGATTTAGCTGTAATGTGGTCAGGATATGAATAGCGCTGGGACCGGACAACTTGCCTTCACGAACCAGAGCTTCGTCTTCCCATGAAGCCCTTTCACTGCGACTGAACCGGGTCTCGAGATCATCTGGTCGGTCAGTGCTTGGGTCGCGAACAGATTGGTTCCGTCCACCCCCCAAGTGGCCCAATGTCGAAAGAGTCTTGTCTGGCGCAAAGATAAGCAATGGCTTCAGCAGGAGAAAGGAGTGCCTACCGATAGAAGCCCGTATTCTGTGAGTCAGAAGGCCCGAGCGCCTCCGTTCAACGGGGGGACTTGCTGACTGTTCTGCGAACGACGAAATCATAACGGCTTGGACAGAGTTAGATAGGGACTATAGTGAATGTCACGATGGTACACACAGGGTAGACGTATTGGGCTTGTGGGGATGTGGGGCAACGAAAACTTTGATGTATTGGGATGAAGAGGCAGACTTTGAGTATTCTCCTTGCTTTCGGCCTTGGCGACGTCTTCTGTTACTTCTTCCCCGATGTTTATTCTGTTCTTGTTCCGATTGGGCTGCTTCGTTATCGGTATCCTTTTCCAGTTCCTCCAGCCTCGACATCTCCCTGAGCCTTTCACGTTCTCGTTCCCAATCTTTTACTCGTTGATTGACGTGGTTCTCCTTTCCATTGCGTTTCTTCGGGGGCCCCGCAAGGTCGCTCAACATGCGACCCTTATGTTTCCGAGCGAGCTCGTCGATGGAAGATTGAGCTGCCATTCGTGGGCTGGAGACATTTCCTCGCGCAGCTCCGTTTACAGCTCCTAGTGGTTGGCGTTTGCGGACGTTGGAATCTGAATTGAGAGAAACCAGGTTTGTTACACGTCCACTTGGAGTGGTAGGGGGTGATGCCTTGATAGGCGACAAATCCACAGCAATGGGAATACGTTTCTTTGCTGGGCCTGAGGTCAGTGTCAGCATGATTGAGAAAGTTATCGATTCGTGAAAGACCTACCCTTAGCTGCGTTGACCTTTGGTTGGGATTTAGACTTGGTTACGGTCTTGCTCTTTCCATGGGATCCACTTGCTTCCGGTGAATGTAAACCCGATGGCGAATGAACACCTGTCCTGTCGCCGGGCGAACTCCAAGGTGAAGACGTGTCCATAGCTTGGACATATCCTTCTCAAACACGATAGACGACGTGTAACTTGCTGATCTCCCTGAAGATGTTGTCAGTGCAGAAAAAAAGGGGGACAACTGCATAACTGACTGTGTCCTGACTGGCCGTCTGCTGTCCAATAGGGATCCTTCATCGCTTCACTTGCAGTGCAACGAAGATCGGCGTTTGGAGCGAGCATCCGTCTCAGCAGTCGCTCCACGCCTTTTGACATCTTCCAAGTTCCTACCCATTTGCCTCGAAGCTAAGGTAATGAAAAAGATTAAATGCCTTCCTTTCGGGTAAATGGGACACCTACTGTACGTGACCAGTACTTCTCCAGATCCTGTTGCGTCAAGCATTCCTCCTTGTCCGATTCTTCGAAGGGTGTACGGCCAATAAGGATCTCGAAGAACGTTACACCCAAGGACCAGACATCAGACTTGCGGGTGTCATGAGGAATTCCACGCGCTCGCTCTGGTGAAAGGTACTGAAGGAGGAAGGATGAGATTCATCATACCAAATAATTAGCAATGCACCCACTTCTGGAGTACCATATGAGCAACGGCTGTGAAACGCAGAAGGCGAATCAAGGTCGTATGCTTCCGCAAAGCCAAAGTCACAGAGTATTGGAACACCTTTGGCCGACATTAGAATGTTGGCTGGCCTAAGCATGAATTAGTTACCTGTGACGAAAAAGAACAACTAAATAGCTTACTTTATGTCATTGTGGACCACACCACGTTTGTGGAGGTAGTCGACAGCGGAAAGTAAGAAGCGAAACCATGAACGAGCATAAGGTTCAGCAACTTGGACAGTTATGAGATCAGGATGATAAGCCCTGTGAAAATGAAATTAGCCGAGCATCATCACGGGGACGAAGTTGAAAACGCGTTGGATGGAAAATATAGGGTGGTCGCGGTCTTACATGGTGACGAGAGCATATGAAGGTGTGAGCAGAAAGGAATAGAATGGAATGATAGATGGATGTGGGTCGGCCTTGAATTGGCGAATTATTCGCATTTCATTCCATCTGCAAACAGTAAATTATCCACGGGTCAAGCGGCAAGAAAATTGTCAACGCACAGGGATTTGACGCGAGCGGCACTAGTTTTAATCTCTTCAGGCTTTTCGCCACGTCGGTGAACTAGCTTGACTGCAAAAGTTCGTCGCAAGGTCTTGTCGAAGCCATCTCCATCCTCAAGCACGTCCATAGACCTAGGCTCACATTGCCAGACACTTCCCCAGTTCCCAAATCCAACCTAAGACAATACTTGTGAACCATGTTCAACCAACATCACTTGAGAACCTACCTCTTTAATGAAGCGTAATCTGTGTGTCAACTCCTCGTCGTCAGCGAACGAAAAAACGTCACTTGACTTTTCACGAGAGCTGCCGTGGTCCATAGCTGAAAAGAATACAAATACAAAGGGAACAAAGGGAGGAGGAAGGGGAGAAGACGAGGGATGGAAGGGAGGAGTGTCCAGGGATCTTGGAACACGAGGTTGAAACTCAACCAGGTTACCAAATGGGAAATCACAACAAGGCGATACAAACGCGCGAATTTTCTCAAGCACGACTTCCGTGTCCTCTCACGTGTGCGTGATGCACCCTGATTCCTGATTCCTGGTACTGATACATCCATGCGGAAACTTTGATTACTATCCCAAAATGAAGAGTAACGTATACAGAGAGCAATGCGTAATAAGGATACAGTGTACAGAGATTACAGGCTAAATGAAAGACACAAGAGATCACGACTGTGGAGGTGTTTGCCCCGAAGGTGCTGGTCTTTTCAACGCGACAGGACCGGAGCCGCCAGCCGGTTTCATACGCTTGGCCAAAGACTCTTCTGCCCCACTGGGCGCATCAGGGGCAGGCCGTTTTGCCGCACCCATGATGGAAACACCACCACTCAATGGTTGCCCGGGGGGACGCGGTACAGTTCGAGCACCAGTTTGAGGTTGTTGGCCAGGTGCCCCGCCCCGTCCCCGTCCCCGACCAACTGCCCCTGTAGGTGGTGTGCGCACTGCGCCTGTCGCCTGAGGTGGAAGCTTCACCTGCAGAAGACGTTGATGCATTAACGTTTGCTTGCCCGCCAACCGGTGGTTTTCGGGGAAGTGGTGCGGTTTTAGCAGTCGCAGACTGTGCGTTTTGTTGAGCAGGGGCGTTCGCGGCCTTTGTGGGCGTGCTGGATTGAGCATTTGCCGCCGATGCGGCTGCTGCTCCGCCTGCAGGTTTGACATTCGGAGGTGCCACCTTTGTGTCTGCAGGGATGGCGCCGGACTTTTTCCATTCGTCGACCTTGACCTCGTAGGCTTTGAGATGAGCCTGATACCGGACCATTTGAGCTTCCTTGAGTCGAAGTTTCGAGGTGACTTCAAGCCTTCCCCTCTCAACAGCCGCCTCAACTTCCTTCTGTAATCGGGCTTCTGCTTCTTTAGTGTGTTCGGCGACTGCTGCTGCGACTGCAGCTTGAACATTGGGAGTAGATTCGACTGATGCGGCGGCCTCTTTCCTGGCAGCCTGCACTGCAGCTTCGAGGTCCGCTTTGAACTTCGCCGAAAGTCGCGATTCTAGGGCTTGTAACTCCGCCTGATGCTTCTTGATCAATTCCCCCGAGTCAGCAGAACCGGGCTGAGACTGTATTTCTGCTTTTGCTTTCTCAACAGCAGCAGATATAGCTTCGGCGTGAGCCGCTCGAGCCTTTTGAGTATCGGCGGCCATTCGTTGTTGTAAGCGTTCCTGAAACAGAGGTGAGATACAAGTGGTATTGACAAGCTGAGAGACATACAAATGCTGCTTTGTGAGCCTTTGCGGCGTTACTTTGCTTCTCCGCAGTTTCATTTGCGACCTGCCTCAGAGATTGGTGATCCAGCAGCTGCTTAGAACTTTGAAATCCATACCTTGACAGCTCCCAAAGCATCGTCGCGGCTCTTGATCAACTCTGCCTTCTCCGTTTCCCAAGTACGTTTGGCGTCTTCGTTGACGGAACCATCAGCGGAAGCGCCCGCTGGGTTGGCATTCAGTAGAGACTCCTTTTCTGCACGAAGACGGTCCCGTTCTTCACGCAAAGTAGTCTGCAATCGGTGAGCAAATATAGGGGCCAAGGGAGACATGATGCTTACCAAAGCTGCCAAATCCGCCTCATTCTGAGCGCCAGGTTGAGTACTTTCTTTTGCGGCCTTCAGGGTCTCGATCTCTGTTTGTAATGCTGCCACCTTCGTCTCAAACTCCTTAACCTGGCTGTGAAGTTGGGCCTTTTCTTTGTTAATCTCGGCCATGCGAGTGCGCGCTTGGTTCATGTTCTTTGCGTATGACTCCTTGTAGCTTGCGAGATTCTTCTCCAAGGGATCAATCTGAATGTGCCCATCAGTTGAACAACCAACTCGACGAAGAAATTGTTCCCTACCTTCTGCTTCAGGGAGCTGATTTCTTCGTCACGTTCCTTCAGCTTTGTCTCGGTGTCAGCCTTTTGCGCTTTGACCTGCTCGATTTCATTCTTGAGAGCCTGGAGCTCAGCGGGATCTGTACGGTCATACTGTGCACGGTGGGTTTTCTGGTTTAACCAAACACACAATGGACTTACTTTGCTCAAGATCTGTTGGTTCCGTTCCTGCCATCTCTTGTTCTCTTCTTCGAGTCGCTTCACGTGCGCATTACGAGCCTCCAGCTCAGCTTTTGCAATCTTGGCGGCCTCTTCTGCTGGCTCGAGTTTGCGAGATAACGCAGCAAGCCTTGCCTCCAAATCTTTGGCACGTTTGGTTTGGGCTTCGCAATCGGACCGTAATGTTGCGTTGCTCTCCCGTAGGATGTTCAACTGATTAATACGTTCGACGAGTTCGTTATGTTGTACGGCAGATGCTGCGGCTTCGACGGCGCGTTCACGTTCCTGAATTATATTAGCGGAATCCTATGTATTCTATGAGCTGACACACCTCAGATAGGGTTTGCCGTGTTTCGGTTTAAGGTCTGCTGGAGATGTTCAACCTGAGCTTTGAGCCGTACATTTTCTTGTTTGCTGAGCTCCAGCTGTAGATCGACGATCTCCTTCTGTTTGCGAAGGTATGCCACAACAGATCGCAGTTCTGAGAGTTTGGCATCATTATCACCATTCTGGGCTTCGCCATCGGCAGGAACGACGGTATCTGCAGCCTGTCGAATACGGGCTGCCTGAGAGCTGACGGTCTCGAGATGTTGATGTAAAAGATTGTTCTGTTCAGTGACCTCTTGGCACCTGCATAGAAATCCGTTAGTACTGGAGGATAGTCCACCACGCTGACTAACCGAGTTTTGAGGTCGGTGATCTCTTCTCCAAAGCTGCCTTCTGCGAGTTCCAGCTGCCTTCTGAACTGGCTAGCTTCGCATTCGCAGTTTCTGCCGCTGTCCGATGCTCACGAACTGTGGCCTGGACGGTGGCGAGTTGTTTCTTGAGATTCTCGATCGCCTTGATAGACTCTGCGTGAGCCACAACCTCATTGGAGTACTTCTCTTCCGCGGCCTGCGCATGACATTAGAAAGATGTTCTCTTGACGAAGGATTGTATGTACGTACCTTTGCTCTCTCTTCTTGCACCTTGACTTCGTTCTCGCGTGTAGCCCGATCATTTTCAGTGTTCTTCTCGGACGTACTCAGTTCGACGATAGTGTCCTCGAGAGTTTTCTTGTCGTTGGTCCAGGAAGTACGCTCCTTGTCGAACTGCTTCTGCAACTCTTGATTCTTGGTCGTAAGCTGCTGAAGCTCTTGCTGAACTTCCTGGAGCCTCTGCTCCAAAGCTTTGTAATCGGACTTGAACCAAGTATCAATCGCCCGCTACTGCGCGGAAGAAACTATAGACTAACCTCATACTTCGCAAGCTGGGCTTCGGTTGCCGACTTGAATTCATCATGCGTAGCATTCAGAGACTCAAGGGCCGATTCGTTTGCTTGACTAATTTCCTTGAATTGCTGTACATGACCTCTGGCCGTGTTGAGATCCAATTCGGCTACTTTCAGCTTGGATCTAGGATTTGTTGAATTTCTGTGAATATAATTCAACCATCGGAACTCACCGCAGCTCCGCGACCTCAGCCTCGAGTTGTTGTTCTTTGGTCATATCTTGGTTGGAAGTCGAAGACGTAACTGAAGGAGCTCCTGATCTTCGTTCATACACAGCAAGCTTCTCTTCGTTACCCTGAAGTTGCTTCGTCAAATCGCGAATCTTCTCTTCTTGATGTGTCTTAGTGGTCTCCGCAATGATAAGAGACTCCCGGGTGCTGGAGAGATCTTGTGACTAGAGAAAAACATGAGCATGAAAAGCTAAGCATAAGCAAAAAAGAAATGCTACCGATTTGTCCAGGCGGTTCTGCAGCTCCTTCGCAACTCGATGTCCTTTTGAAGAGAGACTTGTCGAACAGATTCTCTTTCCTGCATGAGTTGAGTACGCAAATCTTGACTATGTGATGTGTTAGCAACCTGAGAGGTTCGTTGAAAGATGTTACATACGTTTGTCCCTCCAAAAGTTGTAACTGGCTTTCGAGCCTTCTTCGATCGTTTTCGCCTGAGCGTTCCAAGTCACTGTGCATCTTCTGAACATTGCCCATGAGATCAGATAGATGAGACCTCTCCATGGCCAGAGTCCTATTCTCTTCGACCAATCTACTTTGGACGCCCTGGGAGAGAGAAGATTATTGGACGAATTAAGGACAGAAAGGTAGCGCTCCTCCTTACCTCCCAGATCTTCTTCTCAGCCCTTAAATTAGCACACTCATTTCGAAGTTGTTCCAGCCGACTCGCAGCAGTTCGGAGATCTTCGGTGACGCGACCACATTCAATATCAGCACGTGTCCACTGGTCAAAGAGTTGAGCATTGCGCTTGTTCATTTCGTCGAGTTCCTGCTTGTGCAGGGCGAACTGCTCCTGATTCATGCGGTTACGATCTAGTGCACGTGAGCAAAAGAGTCGGGAAGTAATGGAGTAAACACCCACCAGAAAGGTACTCTATCTTCGCGTTGGCCTTTGCAAGAGCAGCTTGCGATTGTGCTAATTCTCTCTGAGCAGCCTGAACGTCTTCTTGCAGTTTAGTGGAATCAAGACCGGTCTCTGCGCGATACGCTTCAAATTGGCTTTGAACCTCAGCCAACTGCTCAGCAAGTTCGGATGAGCCAGATGCTGCCGAGCCACTGGCCATAGCGCCATTGCTGAGACCCTTGTCTGCCCGTGCCAACATGATCTTCAAAGTCTCCACTTCTTTCACGTAGGATCTGATGGTGATCTCGCTGCTCTTCTTTTGTTTGTCCAGCTCTGCCTCGAGTTGCTGCATAGCCTCGTGAGCTTCGCGTATTGCCTCTCCTTGTTCCTTCTCCATCGCCTCGCGGTAGTCCCTTTCTTCATTCTCCATCTTTTGACCCATATCGCGAGTGACCTTCAGGAGCCTTTGGTTTTGGTCTTGAAGCTCGTTGATTGAGCGGAAGAGAACAAGGTGGTTGGTGATAACTTCTTCGACGTTCTCCGCTGGCGGGATCAATTCTAATTCCTCGTCGGGAGGAAGATTCGGGTCGTCACGTCTAGCAATCTCTCTCAGAAGAACGCGGACTTGTCTGCCTAGATCATCCAACTGCTGCTGAAGCAGATCATTCTCGCGCGCAGATTTGGTCAGGCGAGTTGCATTGTCTTGAGCAAGGTTTGCTGCTGAGTCGCGTTCGGAGAGGGCCTGTGAGAGCTGTGAAGCCAATTGTGTTGCCTCGGACTGCAGACGCTCGTATTCTGTACGTTGTTGAGACAAAATCGGTGCCTAAAAAGGATGAGAAAAATATTTAGCGGCAGTTAGATTGATGCTCACCCGTTCCTCAATCTGCGCAAGCACAGCAGTCAGGGTGCGGTCCATGTTCTCGTACTCCAAACACTTCTTTGCGTATTCGTCCTGGAGGCGGACATATTCGGCGTAAACCTCCGTAAAGCCTTTACCACTCTTCTGAACTCTGCTAGCCATAGCGATTGTTGGGCTTAAACCCATCATGATACCGTTTTCATCGTTCCCAGAAGCAGTCCTCGAGGGGGTCTCCGGACGACCAGGAAGAGGCAATTCACCGCGTCCCATCTTCTCAAGAACCTTCTCCAACTTGTCAATTTTGTCTTCCGCGATCTCTCGAGCCTTCCTTTCCCGATCAACCTCAGCCCTCAGCTCAGCTTCTCTGTGGTCTGCTTTTTCACCAAGGCCTGCCCATTCTTCCTCGATGCGTTCCACGATATCTCTTGCCTGCTTTTCCCTCTCCTCAAGCATTGTCACCAACCTCCTGAGGGAGTTTGCCTCGCTAGAATAGGTCGCCTCTTGTTCCGCAAGCTGTCCTCTGAGGTCCTCTACTTTGGCATGAGATTGTGTAAGCTCATGAGTTTGTTTAGTATGCGCAGCCTGCAAGGCTTTCAGCGTCGCTTGGATGGAGGTGTGCGTTTGGGTAAGAGCATCAAAGTTCGCCTGGAGTGTGACCAATTCCGCCTGCTTTGAACGTCGATATTGCGCAAATTCTTCTGACTTGCTAACCAACTCCACATTGAGACGCTCCGACTCGGATTTGGTGAGTTCTAACTGTTGACTAATAGTCTCCAGTTTGAACTGGCGAGCAAGCGTTAGCAGGGAATAAACCCAGGGTAAGTCAACACGCACCTTGGTGGCTGTCTCGCTAGACCGAATGTCACGAACCTGTCCCTCCAGAGCTTGATGCTCCTGGCGAGCCTCCTTGAGGTTGTTTCGTAGGGTCTGAACCTCCTCTACCCTTCAGATGAGAAAAACCACTCAACCTAAATGCAGATAAAACACACCGTCACGCTGAGCCTCTTCCTGTTTCAAACGACTAATAATCGCGAGTAGTTCCCGTTTCTCCCTTTCGGCATCCTCAAGACGACTCTTCAACTCTTTGACTTCAGAAGAGGAGGATGTTTGAGAGTTTGAAAGCGTTGCGATTTGCTTTTGCAGCTCGTTCTTTGTAGACGCTAAGTGAATGTAAGTGGTATTGCCTGCAGAATCAACAGCCACTACTCACAAAGGTGGTCCCTTTCTTGCTTCATCTGCTTCAATTCTCCCTGAACCCTCTCCTAGCTGAGACTCCAAGTCTTTACTTAGGCTCTCTCGGTCCTGAAGCGCTTGGTCCAGCTCGACCTCTTTCTTCTCAGCCTCAGCGCGTGCCTCATCGAGTTCTCGTGAACTTGTCTCGATATCAGACGTTTGAGCGACAAGTAGCTTATACAAGGCAACTATGTCCTCTGCACTGGGAGAGTGAATGTCAAAGTCATTGGGAAGAACGTTTGAAAGAGTTTCTACATCCAGGTCTTCTGGGACAGGAACGTTGAGAGAATGAGAACCGCTAGCGTCGTCACCGTCCTTCTTGTTGGAACTTCTTGTCTCCACCATGGCGCCGTGAGATGTTCTCGAGCTCGGTGTGGCGCACAGCGAGCTCGAATGGTTTGGTATGACTTCAGCTTCGCGAGTCTCATTGTTCTCTGAAAGAAATGTTCTCACGAAAGTCACCTGATAAATTTTCCCACGCACGGATCCTTTGTCTGAACCTTATTTTTTCCTTATCATCAACACAACTCTCAACAGAACTCTTTGGGTGAGTGAAAAGGTCGTCCTCGTTGCCCCGGTCGTGCAGCTTATTTTCATCCTTTCCTAGTCACCTTCTGACTCATTAGCAAGTTCAAAATGAGTTACGTCGCCAAAGGAGAAAAGGAATACGATGCCACCGGCGCACCCGTTCCCGCCGCCAAAATCCACAAAATTAGGATCACCCTGACCAGCAGCAACGTCAAGAACCTCGAGAAGTGTACGAGTGATTTCTCTATCCCTATTTAATCTCATTTATTCGATCTTTAGTCTCGACCGACTTCATCAACCGTGCTAAGGAAAGCAGCTCCGTGTCAAGGGCCCCGTCGTCTCCCCACCAAGGTCCTCAAGATCACCACCCGTAAAACTGTGCGTGAATCGTACCGCTGTTGGTCAGCTCTTTACTAATGGTCCTGCGCTAGCCTTGTGGTGAGGGTTCCAAGACCTGGGACCGCTACGAACTCAAGATCCACAAGCGTCTCATTGACCTCCATTCTCCCAGTGAAGATCGTCAAGCAGATCGTGCGTCTTCTTTTCGTATTAGCTGCTTCACGGTGCTCATCTTCTTTTCTTTAGACCTCTATCAGCTTGGAACCTGGTGTTGAGGTTGAGGTCACCATCTCTGGATAAACAGTTGCCCCATTCCTATGTCGATTCATATGTATCCTGAATATGAAGCTATGGGTATCCTTTATGATCCTCGAGCGAACGTCCTACCGCGTTTTGAATATCCTGCAGTAATGTGTGCTCCCATCTCACGACCAACCCACATTTTTGAAGGCACTCTGAGCCATGGTGCATGGTCATCATGGATGCAGGAATCAGTATTGTGAGATTACGGTGTTCTTGGTACGACGATTGCCAATGACTGAACCCTGTTCAGGGTGCAGGACATACGTCCGATGTATGCATTTGACTCATCGTCCGGTGGAATCATTTCGACTCACACATACATAGCTAAGATGACCAGACAATTGATTGGATCCATTGTGCTCTCCTCAAGTACCAGTCGTTCTGTCTTTCGATAAATTCCCGAAGATGAGGAACAGTTTACAGATTCGTCGCCTAGCGTTAAGTACCTACTTACTTATACTACCAAGGTGTCATAGCTTGTAACTTGAAGGCTCAAGATTACGCTGAACATCGTCCCATGTAGACTTCTGACGGACAGCCACGAAGTGCTGGAACGAAGAGGAAACTTTGCATTACCCTGCAATTCATACTCTGCGCAGTGATCGATCGTTGCTAAAATTCGTTGACATTTGCTACCCAGAATGTAAAAGGAAATCCATTGTGTGTATTTGGAGGAAAGAAAATATCATAAACCGCGTTTCAGAAGACTTTATGACCTCTGCAACAATGCAGTAAATCTTTACCACAGGAGAACCGTTCAAAGTATTACCTGCCAATTCTATCCAACCTAATAATTCTATGCTTCCAGCTTGCCAGATTCCTTCCATCGTTCCCACAAGAGTCCTACCCCAACCGGCGCGTTCGGCTCGCCCTTGATATCCTTCGGATCCAATAGCCCATACTCCTTCCCAAATGCCAGGAAATGCGCAAAGAGCGAGTTGAAATGAGGTTCTGAACGTAAATTCAAGATCTCTTGGAAGTGCGCATGGTAAATGTGAGCAAAGATGCGTAGGAATTGGCGATATATGTGACGTATAGTAGTCGGGAAAGCCTGATGAAATTCCTGCCCTGAAAAAAACGTAAAACGCAATGAGTGCGACGTGAGGACGGAATCACCGTTGACGTACCCGACTTGGTAGGGAACATGGTTTCGTCTTCGAGAAGAGTTTGGACAGATGACATGACAGAATCGATGTAAGTCGGTGCAGCGAGTGATATTTGCTTCCGATCCTGAGTGATCCACAGATAATTCAGACTGCAGTCCTCAGTCAGTACAGGAGCATCTAGAGTGGACTGTTGCGTACCTTGGCCCTGCAGACATAGTAGGACATGATTGCTGGGTACAACACTCTGTGATGACACCGTAGAACTCGTTCAGGTTCGTGTAAAAGTCGTATACTGAAGGAGCATCAGTATGTTGCCCCTCGCCAATATCAGAGACTACATACTGTTGACTGCGACCCATTCCTGCCTGTCCACGTATTTCGGGAGCATCACAATGGTTTTAAAGTTACCATTGACAAGAGCAGCGTCTGCGAACGGACTGCAAAGATAAAGGGGTTTGGAGGATGCGTCCCCAGACTCGGTCGCAGAGTTCTTTCGTGACGGCGAGGTCCCAGTCGGTGTTGGTGAACGTCTAGCTCGTGGGTTCTTGTTTCTGCTGGTGATGAGATGGCCATCAGAGAAGAGTTACACGTTATCGGCGTTGACAGTCAGAAGGAATTGTATACCAACAACTGCTTAGAGACTCACTTGAAAAACGACATTGCTGGCAGGTCAAAGTAACCAGGGAAGCGTTATTTAATGAGGACGCTTGGACAAAGTGGTCGCGGTCGCTTTAGTTTTCTAGTAACGACATGCACTATGCAACCGCTAAGTTAGCCGCAACAATGGCATGATCGAGGCAAAAACGTGGGCAATTCAGGTTGTCTATTCATTATCAGCACATGCAGTGTAGGTCTGGTGGTACAAAAGATGCAGAAAACAGTCCCAAGATGCCTGATCTTGGGATAACAATGGTATCGGTACTTAGTACTTAGGTTCCCTTATCCCTCCAAAATGCCCATGTCTCTCCAGCGGTCCCATAAAGCCCCAATACCGACTGGGGAAGACGAGGCGCCTTTCACGTCCTTCATTTCTAAAAGCTCATATTCTCGACCAAAGGCTAGGAAGTGAGCAAAAAGACTGTTGAAATGGGGCTCCGAGCGGAGGTGAAGTATTTGATGGTAGTGTGCATGATATATATGTGCGAAGACTCGGAGAAGTTGGCGATATACATGTTTGACAGTGGATGGGAATGATTGCGGGAATTCTTGGCCTAGAATAAGTCAACATTCAGCCTCACTTCTCGACTATGCCAAACTGAGACGCACCAGATTTTGTAGGGAATACATTTTCGTCGTCCAATAGATTTTGAACCCATGTCATCACATAGTCTATGTACGTCGGAGCGGGAAGATTGACGCTTTTTCTGTCTTGGTTAATCCAAGTGTAGTTGAGGCTACATATGTTGAAAATCAGATATTCGGTCGATGAAATGTAAAGGAGAGACATACGTAGCCCCGGCAGACATAGTTGGACACGACTGTTGAGTACAACATTCAGAGATGACCCCGTAAAACTCGTTCAAGTTCGTATAGAAATCGAAGACTATAATCGGCAACGTTACTTCCCGCACAAGGGGAAAAAATAAGGTTACTCACTATTGACTGCAACCCACTCCATGATGTCCACATATTTAGGTAGCATTACAATCGTCCTAAAGTTTCCCTTGACCAACGCCGCCTCGACAAATGGGCTGCATAGGTAGAGTGGCTTAGAAGACGCGACAACGGGTGAACTTGGTGTTGGAGGTGTGCTGTCTGCTGGCGAAAAAGTAGCAGAGGTCGGAGTAGGTGACCTCTTTGGTGCTCTCGGAGCTCGGGTCATTGAACGACTTCAACAAATACTGGCGTGAGCTTGTCTACCTCGACCACAACCAATACCGCAACAACTTACCCGATGGAGTTGAAAAAGGACATATCTGCACGCGATAAACGAATCGGACTTGGGTCGTTCAAAGTTCCTCTTGAAAGCGATCCTGCACAGAAGAGAATTTTCTGCTGAAAGAATTCTTTTTGGTGGTCGTTGTCGTTGACAAAGGTTGAAACAGTTCTCGTGAGAAACCAAGAATTCGGGTCGGTCACCGAGGATATGCCGGCACGGTCACTTGCCTGCTCAAGCTCACTACCGCTTACACAGGAAGAGGCATTACAATTTACAAGGTAGAGAAGCGTGATAGTACAGGTATGAATAAGAGTCCTTCTACAATGCATGGTGTCCCAACTCAAAATTACAGCTCGGGTGTTGATGATGATGGCGATCATGCGAATGATCAAGAGGAGGCATACATCCTCCAAACTCAACCAGTGGTTCATCGCACAAGACCAGAGGATAGTCGTATACACTATCTTCTAGTCAATGGGAAAGAGAGTAGTGGTGCGAAGAGGCTACTCTCATTTGTGACATCCTCTTTCGCGAAGTGTTCCGAGAGCAGGTGTTGTGCTGGAAGGTGTGGCCAATAAGCTCAGGCTAAACTGATATTTCAACGACTTACAAGAAAACTCACCTAGGTGCTTTCCAGCGGTACCAAACAAACGCAGCCAGGCCAGTTTCGATGCTTGCCCACAAAGCCAGAGTCTGTTGCCAAAAAAGGTAATCAGTATCGGTCAGATATCATCGAAGATTTCTGCACATACGTTTCGACGTGCAAGCCAGGTGTAGTACATATCGATGAGTTGTTAGTTGGTGGATTGAGTAGGTAGGGGTCTTGTTTAAGACGAGGTGTTCTGGTTTGTTCAAGTTGAACTGGGGAAAAAATATCTAGACCACTAGCTTTTATACGACAAAGGTATTTCTCGACCAACGGATGATGTCGGGGCCATACCAGGCTAGGACCACCGTCTGGACAGTACTCTGTCTGCGCTTGGATTCCAGGTCAAGGTCGAATGTGGAGAGTGGCGGTAGTATCCCGCGCCTGCCATTGAAACCGCCGACTCTAGCCCAGCGGTCTAGACTTTGGTGGGATAGTCGATTCACAATTGCCTCATTCTCCTCCAAATCCGACTCAATCGCTCAAAGGCTGTTCGTCCTCGGCGTTGTTCTTAAGGAACGTCACTCGGGCGGTATAGAGTGGATAATTGCCTCGTGTGTGGTACCTACGCTACATGCATAGCAAGTACGGTAGAGCGTCCAATTTGTATCCCCGCAGAGAAAAAAGTAAAGAAAGAGTGAATGCGTCTCATCAATGGACTATAACAAAAGACCAGCGACGACGCTGACGATAGAAACAAGACCTGCTACGTTCATCGTCGTAGAGATCGCACCATTCTCTGATCCAGTGTTTGTTGCGCCGTTGGGAGAAGCGCTTGCGCCAGTGCCAGGAGCGCTGCTAGTTGCTGCTGCGCCACCAGAAGCCGATCCACTGGCGCCACCTGCTGTCTGACCCATTGCAGTAGCCTTGAAAGCCGCGTGTGTCTTGTCGGCAGTAGGGTTGACGGAAAACACCATTCCGCGCGAGCAGTGTCTGAAAGGGGGAGTGAGACCAAGATATAGAGAGACAATGGCGATGATACGAACGGTTGTTGTGCACAATAGAACCACAGGGGCGCACTAGCGTTGTTCAAAGTGAAGCTCCACACCGGGAACTCGGTAGCATTTTGAGGAACAGGAAGGAAGCCTGA
Source organism: Paramarasmius palmivorus (assembly GCA_037176845.1). Lineage (NCBI taxonomy): Eukaryota > Fungi > Basidiomycota > Agaricomycetes > Agaricales > Marasmiaceae > Paramarasmius > Paramarasmius palmivorus. Next base: position 62,738 of record JAYKXP010000090.1, on the reverse strand, counting down.
GTTGATACCCTCAGTTGGCGTGGTCCTGCGGCGAGAGGGTAAATATATCATGCAATTGACGCCGTTCGTTAACTTACATTATTTCGCATGGCTTGGCGAAGGTAGACTGGGTTACGGTCTATAAAACGTGTGTGAATATCACAAGGTTGATTACGGCTGCGCTGAACTTCGCGTACGTGGTTCTTGGAAACGCTATCCCAGGAATAAGTGAGTTGAATGTACGGAATTGGGGTACAAGGCCACCTACAATTGGAACTGGATGATATCCCCCTCCTTGGCAGTCACCCTGACGAGAACATAAGAAATCAAGATAGCATAAAGGAAAAAAAGGAGACGCACGATTCAGGGCTGTAAGTGAGGGATGCATTCCCACCAACAATTACGGTGAAAGTCTCAGCAGCGACAACAGAAACGAGAGCGGCGAAAACGGCGAAGAAACGCATTTTGATAGGATGAAAAAAACGATAAGAAAATACGAAACGACTTGAGTAGCTAGTACTAGAAGTCAACGAGCCTGCCAATCATGCAGATCCATCAGCAAATCTCCCGCAAATATATTGAAGAGTAGGTACTCACTCAGCTCTGAAGAAAGTGGGAGAAGGAAAGGTTGGGGGAAACAAAGAGGGTTGAGACAAATTCGCCTTGGAGCCAGCTACTTTATATAAGCCCGAGCAACCAGGGGCTAAGGATAGCCGAGCATGCGGAGATAATTTCCATATCGGAAGTTGACCATGAAAGACCCTTTCGTAGCCTCAGAACAGCGACTTGCGGGCTACACACACGTTCTCCTAATCACCACAGGCAGTGTAGCCTCTGTCAAAGCACAGTTGATTGTACAGGAACTTTTGCAAGTCAGTCCTTTCGAGGTTTCCCATCATTTGCTGGATTTGACGCAACAGGTCAGTATGACAAAGTCAAGGTCGAAGTGGTCGCTACGCAGCCTTCCTTGGAATTCTTCGACACATCTGACATTGTGAAAGCCGGCGCGAGAGTTTGGACAGATCGGAATGAATGGACTGTTCGGATTCCTCTTCCTGTCCTTTCGCACAGCTTGTTTTGACACTCCGCAGGGAGACTTCAAAATCGGCGACCCTATTCTTCATATCGAACTGAGAAGATGGGCCGACATTGTCTTGATCGCACCATGCTCGGCGAACACACTAGCCAAGATTGCTGGAGGAATTTGCGACAATTTGGTGGTAGGTGTCTGATGAAAAAGGCTCGACAAATGCTCATCGACATCAATAGACATCATTGCTTCGAGCGCTGGCGCCCACGACGCCAACTTATGTCTTCCCTGCTATGAATACTCTCATGTACGAACACCCTCTCACAGCTGAGCATATTAGGGTTGTCCGGGATGTCATCGGATACAATGTTGTAGGACCAATCGCAAAGGGGCTCGCTTGCGGGGATGTCGGTATGTATAATCTCCTAGCAACTATTTCATGAATTTCCCATGAAAATTTCTCCCTATAGGTGTCGGAGCAATGACCGAATGGCGCGACATAGTAAAGATAGTAGTCGAAACTTTCCATTTGAATCAGAATCAAAAGTAGCCTCCTCCCGCTCCAGTCAGACGACTCCGAAGGCCGGAAAACAGGCTAACAGCCCACGGGCAATCAAGTTGAATGTTGACCCTGCAATCGTCGAGCAACCGTGATGTCAAAGGACCAAGAATGTCCCTCAATATAGCAAAACCAGGAGTCTGAACTCGCTACGCTGCCTTCAACCAATGGGAAACGTTTATTCTACCCAATGTAGCGACGATCTAGTATCTAAACCCGTACATATCTCTGACGCAGCTTCACGCAAACGGTCTCTAGGTTCTAAATATATCATATCCGTGCTCATCTAGGAAGAGCCAGTGTCCTTCCGCTTGGCAAAAACATGAATGTGGGCGAGGTCGGGTATGCTTTGTAGACGCTACAACTCATCCATGAGCACTCTGCTTCACGTTCCATCTAACGCAGCACATACCGGCGGGTTAACGAACCATGCAGTCTCCCATTGATCGGGGTTCCAGCGATTCTTGACGAACTCATTTACTTCAAAACCTGCTTTCTGAACCAAGGTCTCTTCTTCGACTGTCCCTTTCGGAGAGACTATCATCTTGTCCGCGGTAATTCCCCACTCCGAAAGCGCTGGAAGGCATGAAGGCAACATGGAAGGAGAGGGCGGAGGAGAAGTAAGCCCGGTAAAACCCCAAATACCATCCTGTGCAATGCGCGCTGCGATAGAAGGGTCGACAGTGGCTGGGTGATAGATAGGCACCTTTGTCCAGATCAGAGTATGCTCGATGTCAACAGGTACTGGCGGTGCAGCAGATTAACCAGGGCTCTTGAGTAGTACCCAGAAATAGCTCACCGGAGTATGGCCAGTCGTTCTGGATGATACTGATGTACTTGGATGGAACATCTCTTGTAAAGTATGAGGGGGCAGGGGATTCGGTGTCCTCCGAGGCTTGTTGTTCGGCATAAGCACGTTCATCAGTCTCTCTGAGTGCCGAAGGTAAAATGGAGATGGTATCTGGTTTGCCCCATTGCAGACGGTGCTTCAAAAGGTAGTTCACTGCAAGTGACTATTCCTATTCACCCCGTCAACTCGACATGCTATAGTAAGAAGGCACTCACCCATCGTTCCATACTGCTGCTTGACGCCAAGGCTCCATTTATCGTACCGTTGCTGCAAAGTACGATCTCGTTTGAGTAGCCCTAGATCTCTAGTGGTGGTGTCAATACGTGAAATACACCATTATCGAGCTGATCAGACTTGCCCAGAATTGACGAAGGTTTTCAATTGCTCCCAGGTGAATTTTGGAGGATAATAAACCAGAAGTTCTTCTCTCGTTGGCGGGCCGGTACCCAAGGGTACATTGTCGTGGCTAAGGCTGGGATTTTCGACAGTCATAAAGCCAGAAGGTAAAGGGAAAGGAAGAATCTGGAAGAATACAGGTCAATACGTTTGCTTTCTCACCATCACCATGCCGCCTCGGAATGCAACACGCACACCACAGTTTCCGAGAGCTAGCAGGGCTTTCGTGGAACAGGGTCTCGAGGAACTGGTCAGAGAGGATCTAGACCCAATACCACTGGGAGAAATTTAGAGAATATAGCCTCAGTGAGCAGGAGCAGCGGCCTTGAAAAGGATGGTGATGCGTAAGTATTCTCTGGACTCGGGCTGAACAGTTCTCTGATATGTGACAGCCATCCAGGTTGAAAGACTTTCGGACACAAGAAGAGTATCGCGAGTTCATACAGGAGAAAGTGGGTGGACTTCTAACCTTCAGGCACTCCATGTCTGATAGTGACACTGATATGGAATCCCAGCTCGATCACTTTTGGACGCAGTATCCTCACGGAGAGCCAGTCCCAGCGTCCACTTCCCAGCGGCGCATAGAACTCCAGGAAAACATTCTCATCTTGTTCCGTAACGCTGCATCTTTCGATGAAACAGGCACCAGTGTTAATGACTCCTCACAGGCAAACTCAGAGAAGGTATCGTCTCATCCAAGCGGCATGACAAGTTTGCATTGGAAGGTGCGCAGTATCATTTACAGTCTCATGAGCCGCGTTAAATCAGGTACTGTACAGTGTACGAGACGTCTTTATACCTCTCAGTGATCTTCCAAAACTTCAGACAAAGCAGTTCAATTATACCACATCTTCTTCCTGACCTCTACGAGCAAACTCCACGGCCTCATCCAAACATAATCTCAACCGTTCTGGTATGCCTCGTACACGAACTGGTCGCCGGGTACCCGTCACAGAACCCACATCACCAGCTATTGCGTGTCGTTTCAAGAGATAGATCATATCTAGACAAGTCATCGGGTCCATACAGATGGATAGCTTCTGTCTCTTCGAGTTTGCGGTTGCACAACTACACAAGTTTCGAAAACCTCACCCGACGCAACGCGTTTGGTGGGTTTTTCGAAGATGATCATGATATTGAAAGGCTCTCCATCCACCCACAAGCCTCTCGCGACCTATCGCGAATGGCTATGTTCTCTCTCGTAGATCAGATCAGGGCAAAGCATCGAGAAACTACCTGGACGGTATTGCGTTCTGCATATCGTGAACTGTCCTGTAATGAAGGTTCGATGACGCGGGGATGGCTAGTTCGATCATTGGTCTTGGGAGACGCGATGCCGGAGTCGGAGGACGAGGTTGCAGTTGATCAGTGGCTAGAGGAAAAGAGTGGTCTGGGTCATGTCAAAAGAAAAGAAGGTGTCGATGGTCGTTGGATCGTAGCCAAAGTTCGTTGACGGTTATTGAGAGGTATATTACTATGTGTACGTATTTAATGAATGTGAGTTGCCTTATGTACAGCAACAGATCGCGATTCCCAATCCCATGAAATGTAAGTAGTAAAACCACAAGGATGTAGCCATTACTTGATCGTCACTTTACCCATGAGTTCAGCAAGATCATCGGCCTCGTCCTTGACAGTGCCAAACTGCTTCTTGAGTGCTGCTTCTTCAAGATCTGCCTCTACCTTGGCTTCAGCGTCAGCCTCTGCTTCGGCCTCATCTTCCCCGTCTTCCTCCTCGTCTTCGTCATTCACGAACAGCTTTCCACCACGCCTCTTCATGTGTGTACCGATCTCTCCTAAGCTGACATCATCCTCCTCTGCATCATTCCACTGAAGCTCCAGCGACATCAAACCCTTCAGGGGACCTTGGATGCTTTCCGCAATCTTTGCAAAAGTCTCCGCCTCAAGATTGTTGTTCTGGAGTTGAAGAGTGTGCAGCTTTGGATTCGATCCCGCCGCCAATGTCTCGACTAAACTCGGCACCTCTCCATCTCCAGACAGGACACAGTCGGATAAGTTGAGCGTGTGCAATTCGGGCCAAGCTGCCAACGCATCTGACCAAGCCTGCACGCCCGTCAGTGCCCCTTCAAAAGTAAAAGTGTTGTCCTGCAGATCGATATGCTGCAGCCCAGTGTTCTTCGCTAAGCCCTTTGCCAATGCTGTTATCCCATCCATCCTGATGCCGTTCTGCGGCATCCGGATCTCGACCAAACCACCATGTGCTGCAAATGCCTCTGCCCATGCAGGTGCAGAGCCATCTTCGAGTCGGTTGCGACCACAGATGAAGGTGCGAAGGTTAGATTTCTTTCCCTCGGCTGCGCTGAGTTTGGCCGACTCGAGCAGAGCATTGGCGAGAACCGTTCCACCTGCGGGACCGAGACCGTTATTGTTGAGCTTCAGAATCTGGAAGCTTCTGTTTTGAGTTAGGAAAGGGACCATGGGGTCAACAGATCGACCACCGAAAGCATTGTCACTGAGATTGATCTCGACAAGTGAGGTCTTGTCTATGAGAGCGTCACAGATGGCGGTAAGAGCAGCAGGGATTTCCGTGATCAGCCTTCCGGTGAAGATATCTGCAAAATCTGCGACCTGAATACGCCACAAAAGTTAGAAAGTCGTACCATACCGCGTAAAACAGAGTCACACCTTGATTTTTATCGCTTTTTTCAGGAAATCTGCTAACTCGAGGGATGCATCCACTCCAATCGTGTTTCCACCAAGATGGATCTCTTCGATTATAGCGGCATCGATGCCTTTGAGCTCCTTCGCCATGTCATCTCGTGTGTCTAGTTTGAGTCCCCGTCCTTGCAACGAAAAAATTGATGGTGGCATCGTAAGATTTAATGAGAATAGAGAAGGGAAGGGAAGTAAGGGATATCGATATCGTGGTCCTGGTAAAAGTTGGAAAAAGGTGATCGCGTCGCGCGGCAAGCAACTTGCACAAACACCACTATCATGGTCAGTGCCAACACATCCTTCACAATTTTCCATGCCTAATCATTATTGTCTAGTCCATATCTGCGCAAACCGCACCACCGCTCGTCTCTCAGCAAAATGCACCGTCTAGTTCAACAGCAACCTCTACGCAAGCGATGTCACCCGAGCTTGAACAGACACTAAGCCTTTTGTCGTCACATCGCTCAGTACTTGGATACATGCTGTTATCCAGAGGACACCCTGTCAGCATAATACGGCACTCCGGTGTGGTCTTTGAGGGCGAAAAGGGCAAGAAGTATGCTGCAGTCATTGGAAAGATAGTTGAAAGCGTTCAGAGTGGGCTGGAAGAAATAAATGGCGGCGAGAGCGACGGAGTGCGTCTTCATATAGGCTCCTTGGCGGAAACAATGCTAACTCACGAATAGGACGATGTTAAATTCCTACGTATTCGCACTAAACGGCATGAAATCATGATATCACCTGGTTCGTCCTCGAACGATTCTGGTACACTTCTACTCACTCAACGAACAGACGGCAAATACCTTCTCGCCGTACTTCACGACCCGACATCATAAAGCTCCATATTCATTATATACCTCGATCTATTCGACACTACTGGGATGGTGTCCATTTGCGTCAACCCCTCATTTACGACCCAGTATCGCATTGTATTTCCTATCTCATCGTTGTTCCTGGACCTGTGAATCTATTGGCTTGTATCTTATACAGTTTGATGTATCACGAGGGCGTGTGGGCGAACATCCTGCGAGATACTGCTACCGAATTGTCCGAATGAATATGTTCGGGCGCTGCGACGTCTTATCTCCCATACATATATATAGGTAACACATGTGCTCTCATCTTTTCCCTTAACTCAGATCATGGCAACTCACAAGAGCGAGTCAGGTTCTTTGGCGAAGGATTCCTTGAACGAACTATCATTGTCACCTCAAATTGACCCACAGAAGGAGAAGAACTTGCGCAGAAAGCTTGACCTGATGTACGTGTACCTTCTCGACTTGTCCAGCTGTGCCGGTGTAAAGTCATTTTACTTACAGAATCCTCCCCATCGCGACTCTTTGCTATGCGCTGAACTTCTTGGACGTGAGCCAATTTACCATTCAGTCGATTGAGTTCTCATCCCACCTTCTACAGCGCGGAGTAAGAAACTCTCTTCAAAGTTATTGATCCAGTCATCAGCTTACTATCGGCATATCGATAAAGAATATTGGGAATGCTAGGTGAGTATATTGAATTGGCGGTATTCTGTCACAGAAACGTGGCTATAGATCAGCAGGGCTTGTCACAGACCTTGGCCTTCATACCTATGATTGTAAGGATGTGATATTTGGAGCCAAGTGATAGAAACATCACTGACGCCATGTAGTCAACATTGGAACGAGCCTTGTAGGTTCAGGCCGCTATAGACTCAAATCCACCAGTTAAAATCCCATCAGTACTATGTCACCTACCTCGTTTTTGAAATCCCACTCGCCCTTCTCATCAAGAAGGCAGGTTTCGTTGTAGTTCCTATCTCGTCAGTCTTCGTTCTCGGTATGCTTGCCAGCTGATGATTTAACCATTTTCTAGCATCGTCATGTTCGGCCTTGTTACTCTTGGAACGGCGTTTATCGAAGGTCACTTTACCCTCATACAACCAACACCATAACTTAGCCGATTCTCCGATCAGGTCGTGGAGGGTTCTACGCCACCAGGGTGCTACTTGGTCTGACGGAGGCGGCTTCAATGCCTGGCATAAGGTATAGTGACAATCTGTCAAACGTACCCGCCTACGCATTGATGCTTTGATACCACAGTTATCTGCTTACCCGGTAAATTGTCATCCAAGGCATTGAATGAAGGCTAAACTATCTGTAGCTATTACCGCAGGCATGAGCTCACAAGTCGCGTGGGTTGCTTCATGCTCATAGCTGCGGGATCTGCTGGGGGATGTAAGCCATCCATGTCTCCTAACATGCTTGTTGACCTGAAGTTGCTATTAGTCGGCGGTCTTCTCGCTGCAGGTTTGCTTCGCGTCGTAAGCTCTCAAGAAAGAATCTAGCAGTGATGCATCAGTATTCAACATTTGTACACAGGGTCAAATTGGAAACCGTTCCTCGTGGCAAAATATATTTCTAGTCGGTGAGCTACCCAACCCTTTACGCGCGAGCGTTTCAATATCTGCCGTTTACAGAGGGGATCATTACAATTGGTCTTGGTCTTACCCTCATTCCCATATTCCCTACTGATCCTGAACGCACTCGCATGTTCAACGAAGAAGAGCGAACTTTAGCTATCGCTCGAGTGTACGCCGATCAGCCACAGGTGCGATGAACATTGTCTGCATCATGTTTGTGCTTATCATCTATGTTATAGATTAAAGACACGAAGGAAGGTATCAATCGGAAGCTACTAAAACGCGGTGTCATAGATGTAACAACTTTGACATGTGTCTGGTGAGTATGTTATTGGCTTGACTTTTTATCCATTGCTCAATCAGAACAGGCTTTACATCGTATGTTTGAATCTGCTTTTGACCGGTGGCCAATAAAGCTGGCAATGCAGGTCGACAATCTATCTGTGCAAGGACTTGGAATATTTTTGTATGCCCCGACATTGAGTCGCTTAACGATGCCTACTACCTTTCACTGACCCTTTGCTCGCCCAGACCGTCTATCCTCAAACTCAACTACCCGGACGCAACTACTGTCCGAATCCAACTACTTGTCGTACCGATATACGCGTAGGACACAACTACGAACATATTTTGTGGCTCCTACATTTTACGTCTTGCAGGACTGCGACTGTCGTCGCTCTGTTGGCTACCATAGGCTGTATCAAGCTCCGAATGCACTGGCCATTCTCGGTCTTTGGTGGGATTCATGACTATTGTAGGATGTGCTCCGTCTTTCATTGGAATTCCATGCATATTGAGACTTCTTCAAGATAGCATTTGGATATCAACAGACGCAACAGCGAAACAGGCCAGATACGCGGCGTGTTTTCTCAATTTGACAGGCGGTTTCGTGGGTGTTGCCTAGCCTTCGTCTTTTGATACTATATAATTCTCGGAATTTCCTCGTAGATCAACGGACCTGTTGTACTCGGATGGGCTGCCTCGAATGCGTCGCCGGATACTATTCGTGCGATGGTCGGTGCAGTCGTCACTGGCTTTGGTGGAATCGGTGAGCAAGACCTCTTACTACTGCGCAGCGTTCACAGTGCAAGCTAATTCCTTAGGTTCAATTGCCGGCGTCTGGTGCCTACTTTGGTCTACCTCTGATGCGCTCTTACTAACGCGAAACACTATAAAGGGCATACGTACAAACAGATGCTTCGACTGGCTACCACAAAGGCAACTCATTCAATCTCTCAATGGCGGCCTCTCTTTGCGCGGGTGCAATTGGGCTGTTTTTGTACCAGCGATATGAGAACCGAAAGCGGGACTCGGGGGCTAGGGATTATAGATTGCACGAGGGTGGTGTAGAACAGTGAGTTCCAGCTGATCTTTCGAAAATAGCTAAATTCGTGTCACTAGGCTGGGAAATCTTCATCCTTCATTTCGGTATATTCACTGAAGAAGAATGGAAGCGTGTAGCTGTAGTTTTTCACTCCTCGAATGTCAGACTTGCCACCACATTTAGCGCTCAATAGGCGCCCATCCCAAACCCAAGTTGAAAACTGATGAGTCTCAGAACAGAGGCGAAGAATGAGCATACAAATTCTCTCCGTGTATCACAAGTTATCTTACATAGCCTTCGGATCCAGGTTGTGTGGCTACGTACTAGAAAATGGCGCAATAATCCAGGTACGTGCTGATGCTGATGCGCGTTGGAATGAAACGGTGATGTGACTGGGCAATGTGGAACCAGGCGTTCGATATTCTATATAACGGGTGCGTGTCCCTGAATGCCGATTACACTATTATTTATCACTGTGTTCAAATTCAGACCTAACACGGTGCCGTGCCCGTTGCCGTCAACCGATACCCAGTATAAAAGGGCAAGCATGCTCTAGCACACTCCAACATCAACCATGCTCGGATCCTTTGCCAAGCTAATTGCTCTCCTTGCCACCGCCACGACTGTTGCTGCACAAATTCAGTCGGGAGTACTATTCCCACTGTACATCTACCCATTCCAGAATACTGTTTGCGGTGGATGGACAAGGGTAGTTGACGCGTGCGAATTCGTCTCTATCATATCGACTCCTGTTAATTCTCCCATAGTGCCACGAGCCACCCCGATCTTCCTTTCTGGCTAGTCATCAATCCTGACAGTGGACCGGGATTACCTCAGACACAACCAAACTTTGACTGGACGCCATGCATTCCCCAGCTTAGGAGTGCTAGTTCTAATGTTCACATCATTGGATACGTTCATACCAACTACGGAGCCCAGACACTCGATGCCGTGAACACGAATATAACTACCTATGCGGGATGGTCTTCGGAATACCGACCTGATGGTATTTTCTTCGATGAAGCATCCAGCAACGCTGGCAATGTCTCTTATTTCAGCACCCTTGCCTCACAAGCGCGCTCTGCTTTTGGTTCCAGTTCTCCGGTGAGTGTATTCGGCACGGCAGGTTGAGCTGTCTTGATCTGATCAACACTTCTTGGGATGTAGGTGATATTAAACCCCGGAACCTGCCGCTGATGCTGGATATTACCCGTTTTCAACTCTCATTCATAACAGCCGAGAGAGCTACAGTGACTTTAAGTAAGTCATCTTGAAAAATCGAGTGTTTTCGATGCTCACAATCGTATCAATAGCCTGGACCAACTCAGCTTCTCATCATCGACTCCTGCGTCGAAGCAAGCAGTCGTCCTTCATCACGGACCTTCCACCACCGATGCATCTCTGGTCAATCAGCTGATTGGCACGGACAGAATTGGGGCTATTTTCTTGACAGATGCAGAATATACCTCGATTCCAGGAGATTGGGATAACTTTGTTGATCTGGTTCAAGCAGCTGCTTCGGCATGAAGATATCTTAACATGTAGTACTTTTTATGATATGGATCTGAACGTTCACCAAGAAATCCGACGACGCCCAAGCTGTTTGAAGGAACAAACAAGCGCTCGGATCTGCATCGATGAGAATCATCCCGATATGGCAAAAGCGATGATAAAAAAGATAGATTTGCCATGCGTGGGAATGGAAAAGATATAAAAAGCCGGGCTAGCCGACAATTTTTCTTCTCTCCTCTCCACTCGAACCAACCTACACCACCTCCTCACTCTTTCTTGGCTCGGGTGGAGAGGAGATTCTTTACCTTCATTACGAATAACAATCCGTTAAAAAATTCTCCTGCATGGCTCTCTCCAACCCACCTGGCCACGTCCCTCCAGTTCGTCCTGCATTTTCCCGATCTCGAAGCCAGTTTCCTCCAAACGGGCCCATTCCCTTTGCAACTGCTCCATCAGCAGAAGAAGATGCAGAGAACATTGATGCAGTTCTCGAACTTAGCGATGGCTCAGCCTACCGAGGCATAAGCTTTGGGGCTGAAGGTAAAAGTGTCGCTGGTGAATGCGTATTCCAGACAGGTACGTGTTTCATTTGTCGTAGTTGGAATTGCTTGTACTAATATAGCTATAGGCATGGTCGGATACACGAATCTCTCACCGATCCATCATACGAGGGCCAAATTCTCGTACTGACGTATCCCCTCGTCGGCAATTACGGTGTCCCCGAACGCCCCAAAAATCCTCTAGAAGATCTCCCTCTCGAGTTTGAATCTTCGAGGATACATGTAGCTGCCCTCGTTATCGGGTACTATTCCAAAGATTTTAGCCATTTCCTCGCAAAATCGTCACTGGGCGCCTGGCTTAAAGAAAATGGCGTACCAGCGATCTATGGCGTCGACACGCGTGTTCTTACCAAAAAGATACGAGAAAAGGGTTCGATGCTCGGTAAAGTCCTTGCCAGGAACCCCGACAGTCCCAGGCGTATGGGATCGTCTGTCCCTCGGGGCGCACAATCTCAGAATGCATCTCGGGCGCCTTCGCCTAATTCGCTCTCACCTGCCGGTTGGAGAGAGAACTACGTTGACATTCCCTTCTATGATCCCAACCAGATCAATTTGGTCGCTGCGGTATCCATCAACGCTCCACGAGTTTATAAACCCGTTTCGAAACCTGTCCTCCATCCCACTACTGGACGCCAGATTCGCGTTCTCGCTATCGATGTCGGTATGAAGTACAACCAAATCCGATGCTTCATCAACCGCGGTGTCGAGTTGAAGATCGTCCCCTGGAATTACGATTTCTTAGCCGAGTCTGATTCTTATGATGGACTGTTCATCTCCAACGGTCCAGGTGATCCCACTATGGTACCTGAAACCATCGCCCGCCTGTCAAAGGCCTTGGAACGTGCCGACAAGCCCATATTCGGTATCTGTCTTGGACATCAGCTCCTCGCCCTCGCGGCCGGCGCTACCACCTCCAAAATGAAGTACGGAAACCGAGGTCATAACATCCCCTGTACAGACGCCATGTCTGGGAGGTGTTACATTACGTCCCAGAACCATGGTTTCCAAGTCGATACCCGTCATCATTACCCGCTGGATGGAAGGAACTATTCAAGAACGCCAACGACGGAAGTAACGAAGGTATCTACTGCGAAGATAAACCCTTCTTCTCTGTCCAGTTTCACCCAGAATCCACTCCTGGCCCTCGGGACACGGAATTTCTCTTTGACGTGTTCATTCAAAACGTCCTTGATTGCGCTTCCTTGGCTCCCGGAAGCCGGTTGAAGCCCATCGTGATGCCCGGAGGCAAGAAGGAAGACAATGATAGACGCGTTCCTCGTGCCAATGTATCCAAAGTCCTCATCCTAGGATCTGGTGGTCTATCTATCGGCCAAGCCGGTGAATTCGACTACTCGGGCTCACAGGCGATCAAAGCCCTCAAGGAAGAAGGCATTTATACCATCATGGTCAATCCCAACATTGCCACGATCGCTACTTCCAAGGGTCTCGCAGACAAAGTGTACTTCCTTCCCGTAACCCCTGACTTCGTTCGGAAGATCATCAAGTACGAGAAGCCGGATGGTATCTACGTCACCTTCGGTGGTCAGACCGCTTTGAATGTAGGTATCAAGCTCAAGGACGAGTTTGAGCAGTTGGGTGTGAAGGTGTTGGGAACTCCTATCGATACGATTATCATGACGGAGGACCGTCAATTGTTCGCGAATGCAATGGCAGAGATTGGGGAGAGGTGTGCCAAGAGTTTCACCGCGACCAACATCGAGGAAGCGGTCACGGCCGCAAATGATATCGGCTATCCGGTTATTGTGAGAGCTGCGTACGCTCTCGGAGGACTGGGGAGTGGATTCGCGCAAGATGAAGCTGGATTGAAGGCGCTGTGTGGTAAGGCATTTGCCACCAGCCCTCAGGTCTTGGTAGAGAAGAGTATGAAGGGCTGGAAGGAGATCGAATACGAGGTTGTCCGAGATTGCAGAGATAACTGCATCACTGTTTGTAACATGGAGGTAAGCGTTTTTTTCGTCTCGTAAGGCAGAGCAAGTGGCTGAGTCTTTTGCAACAGAACTTCGATCCTCTCGGTATCCACACGGGAGACTCTATAGTCGTAGCGCCCTCTCAGACGCTCTCTGATTCCGACTACAACATGCTCCGGACCACTGCTATCAATGTGATCAGACATCTTGGAGTAGTTGGTGAATGTAACATTCAGTATGCCCTGAACCCTGAATCACAAGAGTACTGTATCATCGAGGTAAGCTCAAAACTTTTCCACCATGTATCGCTATTAATGACTTGACAATAGGTCAATGCCCGTCTTTCACGTTCATCTGCGCTTGCTTCGAAAGCCACTGGTTATCCGCTCGCCTTCATCGCCGCCAAACTGGGTCTCGGAATTCCTCTGAACGAGATTAAGAATTCGGTCACCAAGGTCACCTCGGCATGTTTCGAGCCCAGCTTGGATTATGTCGTAGTAAAGATCCCTCGTTGGGATCTGAAGAAGTTCAGCAGAGTCTCTCGCCTGCTCAGCAGTAGCATGAAATCGGTCGGTGAAGTCATGTCAATCGGTCGCACCTTCGAGGAAACCATCCAAAAGGCCATCCGAGCCATCGACGACCAATTCTCCGGGTTCGCGAAGAACGAGTTTGTCGAGGACATTGACGAAGAGCTGATAAATCCTACCGACAAGAGGATATTCGCCATCTCGACCGCGTTCCACCGGGGATACAGCGTCGAAAAGATCTGGCAGATGACCAATATCGATAAATGGTTCTTAACCAAGCTACAATACATCTTCAAAATGGAGCAGCATCTTTCAACTTTGAACATTTCCTCTATTAGCCCTGACGATGTTAAACGCGCCAAACAGCTTGGTTTCTCCGATCGCCAGATGGCCAATTGCCTCGGGTCGACGGAGCTTGCGGTTCGGAGGCTGAGGCAAGAGAGCGGCATCATGCCCTTCGTGAAACAGATCGACACAGTTGCTGCAGAATTCCCCGCATACACCAACTACCTGTACACGACATATAACGCCATCGCCCACGACATCTCCTTCAATGATCGGGGTGTTATGGTTCTCGGTTCGGGTGTGTACCGTATCGGCTCTTCGGTCGAGTTTGATTGGTGTGCAGTTCGTGCAATCAGAACTCTCAGAGAACAAGGATTTCCCACTGTCATGGTCAACTACAACCCGGAGACAGTCAGTACCGATTATGACGAGGCTGACCGACTCTACTTCGAGAACATCAGCCTCGAGACTATACTCGATATCTATGACACTGAGCGTGCCAGGGGCGTCATTCTCTCCATGGGAGGCCAGACACCGAACAACATCGCTTTGCCATTGTACAGGCAGAACGTCAAGATTTACGGGACATCTCCAGAGATGATTGATACTGCCGAGAATCGCTTCAAGTTCTCTCGATTGTTGGATGAAATTGGTGTCGACCAGCCACTTTGGAAGGAGATGACGAGCATCGAAGAGGCCTACGCCTTTTGCGAAAAAGTTGGGTATCCCGTGCTGGTCAGGCCCTCATATGTGCTTTCTGGAGCAGCGATGAACGTCGTATCAACCGCAGACGATCTGTCTAACTACCTCACCCAAGCCACTGCAGTGTCAAGGGATCACCCTGTTGTTATCACCAAATACATTGAACAGGCGAAGGAGATTGAGATGGATGCGGTTGCTAAAGACGGAAAGATGATCATGCATTACATTTCTGAGCACGTCGAGAACGCTGGTGTCCACTCCGGTGACGCCACTTTGATTCATCCTCCCCAGGACTTGGACCCGCAGACCGTGCGTCAGATCGAAGACGCCACAGCAAAGATCGGAAACGCCCTAAACGTGACTGGGCCGTTCAACATTCAGTTCATCGCGAAGAACAACGAAATCAAGGTCATCGAGTGCAATCTTCGTGCCGCCAGGTCATTCCCCTTTGTGTCGAAGGTTACTGGGATAGATGCCATTGAAATGGCTACCAAAGCCATGCTCGGACTGCCTGTGGAAGCCTATCCGGATGCTGGCTTACCTCCAGACTATGTGGGTATCAAGGTTCCTCAGTTCAGCTTCAGTCGGTTATCAGGTGCGGATCCAGTATTGGGCGTGGAAATGGCATCTACCGGTGAAGTTGCGTGCTTTGGCAAAGACAAGTACGAGGCGTACCTCAAAGGTCTGATCTCTACCGGGATTATACCGCCTAAGAAGAACATTTTGTTCTCCGATTGGAAGTTATAGGGAGAAGTTAGAGTTACTACCTTCCATCCAGAAACTTCATGCGGTTGGATACAACATCTTTGCCACTTCCGGAACGGCAGATTTCTTACAGGAACATAACGTCCCTTGCAAGGTGAGAGGAAATCGGCCTCAGTCAAATTCTTCTACTAATGCTCTTTTCTAGTACTTGGAGACCCTGGGAGAGGACAGCAGGGACAAGCAAAAATCGGAGTACTCCCTCACTCAGCATCTCGCCAATAACCTCATTGACATGTACATTAACTTGCCGTCCAAGAATCACTACCGGCGTCCGGCTAGTTATGCCAGCAAAGGTTACCATACACGTCGTATGGCTGTCGACTTCGCCATTCCTTTGATTACCAATGTCAAGAATGCAAAGATGCTGGCTGAAGCCCTCGTTCGCAAGCTGCCATTGGACGTCTCCACCATCGACTCCAAGAGTTCGCACATCACACACACTTTCCCAGGTTTGGTCAATGTCGCAGCCTTCGTGCCAGAATTGGCTGTACCAGAGAGCAAAGATCTGATTAACACCACTCGTGCATCTATCAGCGCAGGCTTCACAACTACGGTGATCATACCTCAGGGTCATAATAATGGCATTGTCGATCGCCAAACACTCGAGACTGCCAAGGCGAACCTTGCAAGCGGCCCTTACTGCAATGTCGCTTTCTGCGTTTCTGCCTCTGCAGATAATGTTCACCTGTTCGACGACGAGCTCAAGGCCGAAGCTCGAGCCCTTTTCATCCCGTTCAGGATCAATCATGTTCCCATTCCGATGTCTGCGGTAGCCGCTCATTTTGCTTCGTGGCCCACGGAAAAGCCACTCATCACAGATGCCAAGGGTTCAGATCTCGCCTCATTGCTTTTGCTCGCCAGTCTGCACAATCGAAGCATCCACGTCACTAACGTCCAGTCCGTCGACGACATGCTTTTAATCTCCTTGAGCAAAGCCAAGAACCTGAAGGTCACCTGTGATGTTTCCGTGTATGCCCTGTTCTTTACTCGAGAACAATTCCCATCTTCGACGTGTTTGCCCTCCGCTGAAGATCAAAAGGCTCTGTGGCACAAACTGGACCTGATTGACGCATTTTCCGTGGGTAACCCACCGTATCGGCTCGGAATCGAAACCGGGCACACCAGCTCGTCAGAGTCCGGTATCGAAGAGGCGCTTCCTTTGCTCTTGACCGCCGTTACGGACAAACGTTTGACGCTTAACGACATTCAGCTACGCTTACATGACAATCCCGTTCAGATATTTGGTCTGCCAGACCAATCCCAAACTCATGTTGAGGTCGTCGTTGGCCGAAAGGCACCCTATGCGACGAGATCAGCGCATTGGTCTCCGTTAGACACTGGGGTCCAGGTCACTGGTGCTATTCACCGTGTAATTGTTCACGGACAGACAACGTTTTTAGATGGTCATCTAGCCTCAACGCCAATTGGCAAAGACATCTCAGCTGCGACAATTAGTCACGTACCATCCACAACTAATGTGGCCGGTAAAGAACTAGATGTTCCCGCGTCACAACCAAGCGCACTGTCTGTCTCTACCTCTCAATCGATGGTTTCCGTGATGCAGGGGCCTCCAGCTCCTCCGCTTCACTTCTCTTCGCTTGCACCTCATCCTTCGTTCTATCACCGACACATCTTGTCGGTTAAGCAGCTCACTCGCCAAGATCTCTATGACCTCTTCTCACTGGCTCACGAGATGAGATTGCAAGTCGAGCGAAATGGCACCCTTGACATCTTAAAAGGAAAGGTGTTATGCACGGCATTCTATGAGCCCTCCACAAGGACAAGCTCCTCGTTTGATGCTGCCATGAAGCGTTGCGGAGGAGAAGTAGTTCAGATCTCCGCCGACACATCCTCTGTTGCCAAAGGCGAGACTCTTCCGGATACCGTGAGAACTTTGGGTTGCTATGGAGACGCCATCGTACTCCGTCATCCTGACGTTGGAAGCGCTCAACTTGCAGCCAAGTTTTCACCTGTACCAATCATCAATGCTGGAGATGGAGTCGGTGAACACCCCACACAGGTATGCCGCCCTGCAGAACTTTGTACATACTCTCTAACGATCAACCTTGTAGGCTTTGCTGGATATCTATACTATCCGTTCTGAGTTGGGTACTGTGAACGGACGTACTATCACTATCCTTGGCGACCTCAAGAACGGAAGGACAGTTCACAGTCTGGTGACTCTTCTCTGCTTGTACTCCGTCCGCCTCAATTTTGTCTCGCCACCTTCGCTCTCAATGCCCACCAGTGTAGTCTCTGCTGCCCGCAAGGCTGGCATTCATGTTTACCAATGCGAGAGTTTGGAAGAAGTTCTGGCGGAGACGGATGTGTTATACGTTACTCGAGTGCAGAAGGAGCGGTTCTTGACCGAAGCCGAGTGGCAGCAAGTCAAAGACGCATACCGCATTGACCATGCCGTCCTTGCTAGAGCAAAGGAAGAGATGATCGTCATGCATCCTCTACCTCGTGTCAATGGTGAGTAGCGATCATCTATCTTTATTCTTATCGGCATGCTAACCCAATCACATAGAAATCGACCCAGAAGTCGACTTCGATTCTCGCCGCGCAGTCTACTTCCGTCAGATGCGCTATGGCCTTTTCGTGAGTTTTTTTTTTTTTAAAAAAAAAAGACATCATCGACCAGATACTGACGGCTGTTACCTTAACAGATCAGGATGGCGTTACTCGCCAGTGTTTTGGGAGCCCGAAGCTAGATTACTGTATTGAACGCGTAAAAGTACATACTATCAACCAATAATTCGATGGCAATTTGTAGACTAGAAATGCAACATATTGAAGATCACAATGTATAAATCGTTTACATATCGAAGAGTCCTCGTGTTGGTGCCCAGAACATAACACGATTGTAAACGAGAAGATGAACGGAGAATACAAATAAAGCAGAATATACACAGAGATCAGGGTCCTTTGGGCGTTATTCCCAAGATCGTACTTCTTTATCCCAGATTCTCCGGACAACCAATTTTGCTAGCCAGAAAGCGAAGCTGTTGCTGACGAGAAACATTAAACAAACTTTGCGGCGCTTTGTAGAACTGTAGCCACAGCACGAGCTGCGAGTATGGAAGAATTTGGAGGACTGTCTTGTTTTCCAGGGCGCTATACTGAAAACTCCCTCGTTAGAAGTCAGAAAACCTCATCAGAGTTCAACTTACTTCACTAGGGGGACGTTCAACGGTATCGCCGTCAGTCAGACGAGGCACCAGGCACATAGCGAGCAACTGAGCCATCACCGCAGGTGCGGTTGTGAGCCTGTCGACATGCCATACATGTTGTTTGAGGACTTGAAGTTGTCAACAGATAACTTACTCTAGCTGCCATCACCTCTATGAGCGATGCTGATCGTCTGATTTCGTCTAAACGTCCTCCAAAATCCTCGAAGCCCCCGTCCGTGCTATCTACCTTTTCTTCAATGTATTCCGCCTTGCCTTCGATGTTGGCTAGTCTCTCTTCCAGGCCTTCAAGCCGCTCTACAACGTAGCCCATTTGTTCTTCAATGGACTGGAGCCTTTGGTTGAACTGTAGCCAGTGTGGTGAATTGAAGAACGCGCCGACAAAAGCATCGACGTCCGGCTGGAGAGGTACGTGAGGCCCATAGATTCGACGTCCAGCAGCGGGTTGGTATGGGTGATAGTGGTTTCTGTTCAGCATCGCAAGTGTTTGAGATGATGACGGAATGAAGAAGAGCAAGTGAGTTGCAGAATTCGAAATTCGCGTCTTCATGGTCACATCACGTGTTTTCTATGTGAGCCCGAGACGCGTCTGCAGACTTAGTGAAAGATGCATAAGGTTAAGAAATGTGAAACAAGAAATAGAATGTCCACTTATAGTATGCGGGGTATACAATGTATCTAGTGAGGTAGGGCGCATTCTATCTTGCTACCCAGCAAACGGAGCTGCTGCCGCCGAGAAGCGTCTCTTAAATTTCGTGGCGCTTCATAGAACTGTAACCATGACGCGGGCCGCGAGGACGAAAGACTTGGTATGATGGTCTTGCTTTCCTAGGGCTGTGAACTGAGGATATATTATATTACTTAGGTATCTGGAAAAGGGCATTTGTAGATCAACATACCCGGTCAGGAGGATACTCAGCAGTACCATTATGGTTCATGCAGGGAACGGCCACGTAGGGCGTCACCGAGCCATTGCGACGAGAGGGGTTGTGTGCCTATGCATAAGTCCATGAACAACCCGAGTCTCGTCTTAATGAAGTACATGTTGGTCGGTTTACTTCGGCTTCCGTCACTTCTACAGATGTTGCTGTCTCTTCCACGTCTCCGCCCTGATTTCCAAGCACCCCCAAACGCTGAGACATCTCCTCAAGGTCACCCTCCGTTCCATCCACCGTATTCTCAACGTCGTACGTCTTGCTCTCCACGCAGTCCACTTTATTTTCCAGCTCGTCTATCTTGCTTTCTATGTAATCTGCCCTGCTCTCGATGTCTTCCACTTTATCCTCTATATTTCCTAACCTTTCCTCTAATCCATCGAGGTTTTCCGTGATATTGTCGAGTCTTTCTTGTAATCTCTAGTCGAAGTATACCCACTCTAGTGAATTGAAGAATCCAGCGACAAACGCGCTAACATCTAGCTGGGGAGGTACGTGATTTTCGCATACTCAAACCCCGCCGCGTGTTGGATAGGGTGGTATCTGTTCAGCATTGCGGGTGCTTGGGACCAAGATGATGGAGGAATGGAGGAGGTTCCAGGCAACAAAGTTTAATTCGCGTCTTTCTAATGGTCACATCACGTGCAGTGTGACTAGGGTCCAGTGACGGGCCTTGGTCGAAGCATTGGTGGACTCTTGTT
This sequence comes from Paramarasmius palmivorus, assembly GCA_037176845.1. NCBI lineage: Eukaryota > Fungi > Basidiomycota > Agaricomycetes > Agaricales > Marasmiaceae > Paramarasmius > Paramarasmius palmivorus. The sequence continues at coordinate 42,420 of JAYKXP010000090.1, read as the reverse complement.
CATCGACCATCACCACTTTGAGAAAACAATGGATGCATTTCTGCAGTATAAAATGCGCACCAAACACCAGCAATTTACCTCTCGCCAAAATGTCTTCCTTTCCCCCCGAGATATGGGAGCATTGCTTCAGCTACGCTAGCTCTCACGATCTTCAAAACCTCGTCCTCGTTAACCGCACTTTTCGCGATATTTGCCAGCCGAAACTCTTCGAGAGACTCTCCATTGATATCCCCAATCCCCGTTATATCGAGCGGTACGACAGTGGAAACGAGGAACGTGCTACACTTCGCAGGAAATACATCACCTTGAAAAACATGGTCAAGAAGACGCACTTCGCGGACATGGTCCGAGAGGCCCGATACTCGTTGGGATTCTACGGTACTCCAGAGGAAAACATGAGGGGTACGAAACAGAGACTTGCGCTTCTCTACACAGCTATCCACGATATGTGGGCCAACAACATCAACGAGTTTACCCATCTCACCAGACTCGAACTCGTGCGATACAAGCTGGAAGGCTGGATATGCCAGAAACTGGCGTCGTTGCCTCAACTCTCAGAGCTCAGCCTGAGAGATTGTGCTATTGATGGGAGAGGGAATATGGTGTTGCGGCAGTTGAAGAGTTTTGATTTCAAACACCCGGTTCAAACTACTCAGAATGACATCGAATTGTGCGAAGATGCGCCACTCCTGCTTCCTATCGACACACTGGATGAACTCATCCTCCGACATCGTATTCTCACAACGTTCTACATCGAATCTTTCATCCGACATCACTTTTCATTGAATAACTTGAGGCGTTTACACGTTCATCTCGAAAATGAACCATTCCACAGCCTTTTCCGCCTGCTCGAGACTTGCTCTGTACTGGAGCAACTATCCATCATTTCAAATCTCCCCGAGACATTCGAAGCTGCGCTTCCGGACAAGCTTGCACCAGGTCATTTACCAAGCTTGCGCGAATTCGGAGGCCCAGCGTGTCTCGTGCCGCTTTTGGTACCCGGAAGGCCTGTGCACGTACTCTCCATTTACCACAGGTTCCTTTCCCATCCAGGTCAGGAAGAGGAGACCATCTTGCAGGCGTTATGTGCGGCGAGACAGTCGACCCGTAACATAACCAAGCTCAGAGTACCTTCGATGATACATCCCTCGCAAGTGATGCCTGCGATTCCAGAGTTCTTCCCAGACCTGGAAGACTTGTATTTCTCCGCGTTTGATTGCAAGTATGATCAGCTAGAGATTCTGGAGGATGATGATGACCAGGAACAGGGGAAGGGGATGACGAGAGCGAGGAGAGCGACGAAAGTGATAGCAGCATTGATGACGATTCTGGCAGTGGGAGTGATACCTACTTCGAGCTCACGGGCATTGATTCCGATTGGTCGGGATCCGAAGAACCTGACACCAAAGTTGACTCTGAGATGGACGATGTCCATGAGAAGAGTTATGATGGTATCATGTGTGTAGTGGCTGAGGAGTTGGATGTTGTCGTTGATGCACAGGGGGTGAACGGGGTGCCCCCCGAGGTGCATGAAGAGCTCTCTGTTCTGGAATACCTCGCGGCACTGAGCCAGGGAATCGTCGACCCTAATGCGCCCTTGGTAAGTACCAAGTCGTTCCCATGCACTCTCATTCTGACTCTGATCCAGAATTGGCTCCTTCGTTTCATCACGTCAACCGTGCCACTTCCAAAAAAACTTCGGCATCTGACAATCTATTACTGTACAGACTTTGATGACGAAGGACAGACGTTGCCGAACCATGATGACTATGCTATCGCTGCGGAAATGCTCCGTCGTCGTTATGGGAGCCTAGAGAAATTTATGGTGGCAGATCATTATGGGCCTTGCTATGAGATAAGAATGGATTCTGCAGCCCTCTGCTTGTAGCTAGTAGCGCGCGATAGGGATTTGTATTGTGTTCTTGTAAACGATTTCCTGCTTCAATGTATAGCTTCATTCATTCATGATTCGATACATTCTTTCAATGAACCTTTTCCATGATTACAGTGGCTGCTGGCTTCGAAGTGTTTCCCCCATAGATACCGACGATGAGATCCTTTTGGGGTCATCATCGTGCACAGTCCAGGGCATTGGTACCTCGATAATTTGGCTCCGCTGAACGGTTTCCATGGTTGGCCTTCTATACGCCGGAGTAATCGTCCCGAGTACTCGACTTCCGGTTGTCATATGTGTTGACCTACTTCTCCCATCGATTACAGACAGCGGGAATCAGAATCATTCAGGACTGCTGAGAATCAAGTGAGATGCCAGGTAAATGCCAGTAGGTTGACTTTTGACTTTGGGCGTAGCGGACTGAGCGTTAGCGAGTATGTAATGCGTGACTCCTTCGCTTCAGCGCCCAGCCAACATCCTTCCCCATTGGCATGAAACCTTGAAACTCCCGATTTCTTCCTCAAAACTCACCTCGGAAAGGTCAGAAGGTACGTTTTTAATCGGTCTCTATAAGCCAAAATGCAAATGTTTTCATCATAGGAGTCCTTCACCACGCGAGATACCAAACCAAATTTCAAACAAGTCAGAAATCCGTTTCGACTCTGTTGCAAAAGATTTTTTTGCTACATATGACGACCACGATGAATTGGAATTACTCTGATCTTCATTCTAATCTTCCTCTTTTCTCCGACTACTACCACGACTTCACTGTTCCACACGCGTATATCTGCTTTGACTCGCAGATGGTGAACGGTACACGGAAAAGGAGGTCATCTATCAACGCACTATCGGCTCTCTTTCATCACGGACACAAGGACGGAGAAAAAGGCGAGAAGGATGAGAAGGACATCGAGTCGGAGAACGAGAAGGACGAACAGAAAGGCAAGAAAGTGAAGCCGGGTCTTCAAATCCATCCCACAAGCTATAGCGAGATTTCCCAACATGCAAGCTATTATGACGAGTTCAGTCCCACCGCAAACCTTGACGCGCTTTCGGTGGACTCCGACGCAGAGTCTTCATTACTCGACGACGACCCCTTCGCAGACCTCTCATCGCCACCAGCTTCGCCTCGCTCACCATCAATACCATTACCGCCCCATCTATCTCAGTTGACGATACCCAAGAGGCATTCCCCATTATCGCCACTCACCTCTCAATTCCCATCTGAACCCTATACCCAGCTTCCTACCCTTTCCAAACAGAAAACCCTTGGAACCAGGCCATCTCTTCCTTCATTGAACACACTGGCCGAGATGAATGTCGTTATACCCAAGGTGAGCACTTCATTAAGTTTTGATACCTATCTTCTCCCCGGATTACGTCGTCACTTACTGACTATTCATTTTCGGTCTCTTTTCTCCGCCTTTGCCCCATTCAGACTCGCAGAGGCAAAGTAGGCGCCAATCTACCTCTCGAGCCTTGGGAGGCTGAATCCCTTCACTCTGAAGAGAATGACTCTTCACTCATTCAACCCGTGGAGTCACTACCCATTCGTCGTAACCGTTCATCCTTGAGCATCAGTAATCTCTTTGAGCTGGCACTCCATCACAATACAAACTCCACAGTCTCCACTCAATCCAATGACAAGCGAACTTCTTCGTCATCTCACTTTGGCTCGCTCTTCCGTAAGGATAAGCGCAAAAGTAATCCTTCCAGTCCTCGATCGGAGGCTTTCGCTGTCATTACGACAACGCCACCTACTCCTACGACAGAGTCTTCAAGCTCTGACTTTGCGAGTGATGGTGCCAGCACCGCCTTCACGTCACCAGCGTTATCTGAGAACGAGGATGAGTCCGAGTCTGCTGTCAAACGGCAGTTGCACCGCAGACACAGGACAACCGACGAGCAGCACATTTCATCTCGCATGTCTCCTCCACCTGTGGATTTGAGCTCACCAGAACACGAGCTTGCTTATCTCTCGCTGAGCTCCCCGTCACCCGAGGCCACCGAGGGAGACGGCTACCTTACACTAAAGAATTGGGATTCGGAGGCCACACTTCGCCTCCCTCATTCGTCTCTCCATTCAATAGGGAAGCCTCTCCCGAAGACCCCGAGGTCGTCTATCAATGTCGCCTTTGGAAAAGACGACGAAGACCACTTCTATTTCAAAGGCGACCACCTCCACGGAGACGACAAACACAGTATGCTTAGTCGTACTTGCTCCAGCAAGAGCTCGTCGAGCTTCAGCTACTATTCGGATTGCTGCGACAGTAATGAATGTTGTGGTACCGATTGCAGTCGGAGCACTCATAGCAGTGCTGACCATGGCCACAACGAAACTTCGTCGCGCTATTCACAGGACTCCTCCGAAGAGCCCGTGGATGGTGACAATGAGCGTGGGAGAAGTGGCTATTCTAGATATGCTGGTTACTCAGGGTATGGAGATTCGAACGGATATTCTGGATACTCGCAGTCGAGGTCTGGCGGTCGTGGGCACCTCAGTTCCAACGGTCGGGGTTACGGAAACGGAGACGATGAGGACCCATATCAGCCTCGACGGCCCTCTATGTTTGACTCCACTTCTGACTCCGAATCAGAGCAGGAAGAGGAAGAAGACTCGGATGACGATGTCCCTCTTGCCCAGTCTCACCCCACAGCGCTTAGGGCACAACGAAGCATACGCTTGAAAGACAAGCAAAGGCGCAAAGAGAGGAAACTACGCGCACAGGCATCTCGTGTTCCCTTACCTGCTTCGCCGCTGCCGCCCATTTCGGACGTCATGTCGAGTAGCCAGGAAGCAGCCGCACTCGCCATGGCACAACTTGTACCTCCTGAACCACCCAAAACCGAATCCCAGGTCGAACCAGGATCCCTTATCGGCGATACCACCACTCTTCCATCGTCGGTTCCAGCAGGCACAGTTAGGCTACGTTCTCAACGAGGCAGAACAAGGACGAATACGATATCGGGTGGGACTGCACCTCCGAACCTACATCAATCCACCCCAGCCCCACCATTGCCCACGATGGAAAAGACTTTACGACCTATGCGATCGTTCCACAGGCCTCAGGTGCCCAACCAACCCGACTACAACCAAACGTCCCTCGACCGCGCTCGCTCCCAGCGAGTTACTGCTCAACCACAGCCTCACGACCAGATTCCTGGTATGCCACCTCTGCCTTCGACACGCGCTCGTTCGAGATCTCGGCCTCCGCCACCTCGCAATCCTGTGGACGAGTTTGGTAATCTAGCCATGAATGACGCGCCTCCGAGGAAGAGTACCGATACTATGGGTAGCAGGCGATCAGGACGGTCGTCTGCAGAGCATACTCGTCCTGATGGCCTTGAAGTTCCTCCAGTTGAATATATGCCCGCTTTACCCGCGAACCTGAAGACTACCCAACAACGAATTTTCATCGGCGACAAGCAGCGGTTTGTCATGGTCGAGATGACTCAGCAGACGAATGCTGGAGAGGTCATTGATATTCTTGAGAGGCGTGGGGAGCTCAAGGATTGGAGAGGCAGCGGTGGGTGGATGTTATGGGAAGTTGCTCAGGACTTTGGGATTGAGAGGCCTGTGAGGAGTTTTGAGCTGCTGTCGGATGTCGAGGCGAGCTGGGGTAAGGATAAGACCGTGAACATATGGATGGTGCGCTTGACACCTTGGGAGCCTGTTCTGAGCCGTTCGGTATGTGCGATACTTACTACGCGATTTCTTGACATGCTAACCGACTCTGCGTAGGCTTTACCTAGCAGCTCGCCCACATGTTCAGGATACATCGAATACGAGGTGCGAAGAGGGAAGTGGTCCAAACGGTGGTTGGTCCTCCGAGAACATGGGCTGTATATTTCGAAGCGAGACAACGTAAGTCCATATCTCTACCTCATTATTGGAGGCTCAGCATTATCCTTAGTGTAAAGACGAAGTTCTGCTGTGTGCTCTCTCCAATTTCGACGCCTATCACATTACTCGCCTGCTCAAAGCACCCAAAGAGTACACCTTCGCGGTCAAGAGTACGGAGAAGATGAGCTTGTTCGAAGACACTTCGGATTACATGCATTTATTCTCATGCAAGACTAAGGATGGGGAGAAGTGGATGGAAAAAATTTTATTGGCCCGTGTAAGTGATCTTCATCTCTCCGAAGAAGCTTCCCTAATGGCAGCTCTCTCTCTCTAGTCTTACGTGCTGTATCAAGAACGCCATGTTTTGTTTGCACCCAAAACGGCCTCTGGTGTTATCCCAACGAGTTTGACTGGTGCTGCCGCCGCTGGGGCTAGCTTGTCAAGGGCGCCAACTAAGCGTAGACCGATGCCAGATAAGCCACTTTTGCAGATGGGAGGCAACGACATGTTTGCCCCGGGATCGCTGCTGAGAGGCCAGGTGGGGCCATGAAAATAGCGACTCAATTCGTAGGTAGTATAACTTTATTTCTGGGTTTCCTTCGTCAATCTGCGACACACTCTCTTTCGTTCGTTTTTTTCTATACTGAATTATGTTTGATTCTCCCTCCAACCTTGGATCTAGACACTCGTTTGAATATCTATCTGTTCGTCTCTTGTTCTTCCGGTTCCTGTTATTCTGCGACATCCCTTTCCTGTCCCCTCTATATCTATATCTATTGTATACCTCTCGGGATATTGATATCTCACAGATGAACCAAATAGTCTTAAGTACATGTATTTTTCCAGGCCCAAGTGTATTCTTATTGATATTGTCCGTTTACTACTTATCCTAGGACATCTTCCTAGTTATTTTCACATTCGTGTTCTATAGTTATTCTCTATCTAGCCGGAACTTTTATTTATTTCTACGATAGCTTTTACACAGGCTAGGAAATGAAATTTCGAACTTCAAAAATCGTCCAAGTGTCTAGATGCTAATATCATACAGAATTGCTATACACGTGGTCTCGAAGTTGCCGCCGGCAACGACTCTGCTACTGACCACCACCAGTAATCTCCTGTAATCTCCGTCTTGTTCGTCTCTGCAATTCATCGTGTTTTGGTCAACCCGTTCTACGTAATACGCTCGGAGAGGAGTTAGGATGCTATCGTATGTTCGTGGAGTAAACCGTGCAATCCTGATCTATTCATACACGCTTAATTCTAGAAATTTGGCCCGACTTGGAGCCCAAGATACCAAGTAGAAGGGTTTGGCGTTCAACAGCAGTCAGCGGCTTCCGTTCAATCCTCAAAACGATGACCCGTCAGCTCATTTTAGTCAAGTACACCCCGGTTGCGGTTGGCTTTAGCAACGACGTACTTTGGGTAGAACACGTCCTAGTCGATTGGACGCCTTCATCACATCTCCGCAAGGTCTTCCGTCACCTCCGAGAATTTCTGGTTGTGCCGGGATTCTTGGACCTACACATACAGTGCTTCTTTCTCGTCATCACGCAAGCTTGGCGTGCTGCTCTTCCAGAGAAACAGAGATACTCGGGATCGTTCTGATTCATATTATCGGCGCTCTGGACGCTCGGGTGCAAACTCGGTATCGAGGTGGACGGTCGACCGTTTCTCGACGGAATATGCATTACCCCACCTTGGTGCATGAACACTACGCCCTCTGCTTTCAATTTTTTTTCGCGTGGAACTTACGGTAGTAGCACCCACGCTGGTCGATGACCACGTTGAACTCTCCTATCAGGTGCTGGATAACTAGTAATCATCGATTCACCTAAATGGTCTCAGAAGGTAAACCAGGTAAGAAACTGTGAAACCACAAGATATCAGAAAAACTGAATATGATATTCAGGGCCAGCAAACTGAGGCAAACTGCCATGAACCGGCGGCATCGAAGAGCCAGCAATGATGTCGACGGCAGTATCCTATGTTCGTGCATCATCGCAGGACCTCACCGGGCTCCAGCAGATCCCAGCCGTCTCCCTCAACTACCCATTAGTATGTTGGTACTATAGAGTATAAGTAGGATGTCGCTCACAAGTCCTCTAGAACCGCCGAACTGTCATCGAGATGCACTCAAAAGCCGAGTAGACATGATGATTTATGATCATCATCACTCGTCAGCACAACGCATGCTCCGAAGGTTGATGGATCCAAATTCCAAGAGTCAATTACAGTAATTGTGCGGAGATGTTGACCATTGACGGTGCTTTTTACATGCACGCCATTTTCCGGAACATTCGGCGAGGGTGCAGATTTCCCAATAATGTGCTTAGCACGCTTTGCGTACAGAGCCAAGCTAAGGACAAGGTAAGTGAGGAGCTTCCGAAGCGGACGAGTCTGCTTTTGATTTCTTCTGATAGTGTGTTATGATGGCGGCCCTATAAGGCATGCTCATTCACGTCCTACAATATAAGAAAGTAAGAAGAGAGAAAGAGCAACGTCGCGCCTCTCGTGTTCCCACATGATGACATTGTCCGCATTATTAGTGACATTCTCCCTTTCCTGTGCGTTTCTGCTCCTCTTCTTACGGTCTAAGAGACAAACTGTCGGCTCCCTCCGCGGGCCACCTCGGTACTCTCGACTGTTCGGTACGTACTGAGGTTTATAGACCTGACCCTCGACATTCATCGCGTGAATATTTCTAGGTTTTGAGCTCGATTTGCTGCACCAGGAGAACGTTGGAGACCACGAGTTCAAGTGGGTGGAAGAGTATGGCCCTACATTTCGTGTTCCCGATGTTTATGGCGTAAGTCTTTTATTCCTACTATGTCCACTCCCAGTACTCATATGCTACCCACTTCAGACGGATACGTTATGGGTCACGGACCCTCGTGCCATCCAACACATTTTGCACACGTCTGGGTACAGATATGCCACACCTAAAGATGTAGACTTCGATTTGCGCGGTTTCCTTGGTCAGGGTTTGGTTTATTCGCAAGGTCTGGGTTGTTCGATTGTAAAATGTGCCCACATCTAATTTTGAATATTACAGGTGCTGCTCATCAACGTCAACGAAGGGTTTTGAACCCGGCGTTCTCCCTAGGACACCTGCGACAATTTCTGCCTGTCTTCCAACACTATACAACGAAGGTAAATCAACCTACATTTTCGGATGTTATAATCATTGAATATGTTCGCAGCTCGCAAAAAGGGTTGAAGACCAGACGATGACCAGACCCTCTGAACCTGTCGACATGGCCAAGCTGATACCCAAACTTACATTGGACGTCATCGGTGAAAGTGATTTGTTCTGAAGATGATAACAAAGGTTTTTTTAGTCTGACCAGAATGCAGCCGGTTTCAATTATCACTTCGGAGCCTTGGACGATGAGATTACCGAGCTCTCCGAGAAGCTTTTGCACGTCTTGTTGGTGTCCTTATGTACATCATAGAGGTTTTTTCGCTAAGCTTTCATTTGTAGCGACGACTCAAAGATGCCAACCAAATTCCAGGTATTGATGAAGGCGTTACGGAGGCATTTACCACCGATGGTTTCAGAATTGACAAGACTGTTCCCTACTAAGGAAGACCTTCGGTTTGCCGAATTTCAGAACACGGCGGACGCCATAGCGTACAATATGATCAAAGAGAAGAACAAGGAACAGGAGGTGGATGACCAAGCGTCTGGCACTGATATTCTAGATATCCTATGTGAGAACCGCCCTCTAATGATATAGACAACACAAATTCTGACTATTTCTTTCGAATTCTGGGAAGACCATTCAAACAATGCCGAAGATCCCAAGAAGAGGATTACCGATCAAGAACTCGTTTCGCAGCTTTCGTAAGTGGTTTATCATACCACCCACCATCCAATGCTCGTCATCTGAGATCTCGATTCTAGTACTTTAGTTCTTGCAGGCCACGACACTACTGCATTCTCTATCGCTTGGTTCCTGTATGAACTTGCCGCCCATCCCGAGGACCAACAGAAGGTCTACGAAGAGATTAAAGAAGCTCGGTCTCGTAAATCTACCGAGGATTTCACTGTGTCGGACTATGAGTCTATGACCCACCTAAATGCTGTTATGAAGGTAAAGCACAGTGCTCTTATGGATCGCCTATGGCTAACTTTCATCCAGGAAGCTTTAAGGCTGCACCCCATCGTTAATAGATTTACAAGAGAAGCCGGTCACGACGATGTTCTTCCACTAGAGTTCCCCGTTACCACTAGAAACGGCGACGTTGTCGACAATATCCACATCAAGAAAGGCCAGAGAATCGAGATTGCTATCGCACCATATAACCGGTTTGTGAACATGCCTTCGTTTAGACAGCGAGAATAACATCCGATTTCAGGCTTGAGGCAATTTGGGGGAAAGATGCTCACGAATTTAGACCATCTCGCTTTTTGGATATAGACCCGAAGAAACAAACAGCCCTTGGGCCATATAACAACATGTGAGTACTCCTGACTGCAATATGTGCGGTTGTTAAGACTGACATTTTGTGATTCTTGTAATAGAATGAGCTTCAGTAATGTCTCATGCAACTTCCCCAATATTCGACCCACTGACATGACTACTGCTTTTAGGCGCGGGGGTGAAACTATGTATTGGGTGAGCATTCATCAGGGTCACCTGTTGCATACGTATGCTAAACTCGTACCTCTAGATGGCGCTTCGCGTACGTGCATAGTCCCAATTGACCAAAGACGTCTCTAACTCATTCGACAGAATTGTTGAGATGCACGCTGTCATCGTAGGCCTTCTGGAAAGGCACCAATTTTCGCTGCCTGAAGGTGGACTCAGCATGAAACGACCTCCGGGTTTTGTCATGCACCCAATAGTGAAGGGAAAAGAGGAACAAGGACCACACTTACCCCTCCTAGTTCGCCCAAGAGTTTGAGTGCCGTCAGTTCGTGACGTTCCTCCGACAATGTCTTCGCGAGCTTTTGCTATCGGAATATCGACCACATGCCTGGATGCTTGGCCTTAGTATGTCAATCATGTACGAGATAGATCGAATATATATACAACGTAAAGACAAGAAAACGATATGTAAGATGATACTCAAAGCCGCTTCAATCTGTAGTCTTTTGCTTCTTCTTCGGAGGTTCTGGACCGTCACCGTCTGCTTTGGGCTTCACAGGCTTGGGCTTGGGCCTCTCCTTGGATTTACCCTTGTCCTCATCAACCTCCATAGGATCGTCCTTTTTTGCTTTTGGTTTAGCTTTAGGTTTGGGTTTGGGTTTGGGCTTGTCCTCGTCAACGTCCATGTCGTCGTCCTTCTTTGCAGGCTTCTTTTTCTTCTTTGGTTTCTCCTCTGCGTCGCTGTCATCGGCATCACTATCATTAGCGGCCTTTTTTGACTTTTTGCCGCCCTCGCTTTCCTTGCCCTTTCCTTTCGTCTTGGTTTTCTTCTTTTTGACGAAATCTCGGTCTCCACTAGCATCCGAAGCTGTTGATGCGCCACCCTCCGACGAGTCGCTCTCGGTTGGCGATCCCTCATCAGACGATGAAGCTTGGAAGTCCTCTTTTTGCATCTTCATTAGAATGATACCACGAGAAGATCAGAGCAACGCACCGTCTTCTTCACTGTCCTCGTCGTCTCCGCCCCCGCCCCCACCTCCAGTCTTAGTCTTGGCCCTTGGGGCACTTCCAGCAGAACTGACGCTTTGCATATCCTCGTCATCGTCTTCACCAACAGCAGCAGCCATCAACAAGTCGGCATCAGGAACCATTTCGTTCTTGAGTCTGATCTTCTTCTCCTTCAAGTAGTTCTCCACAGGCTCGTGCTCCTCCTTGTTGATGTTGGTAAACGTGATATCCGAACCGCTCTTTGTGACAATCTTGATATCGAAGGTACGAGCAGCAGCCGCACCCATGCTCGCCCCTACACGGGAGAACACAGCCTTTTCGACGTCGGATAGTTCGATAAGTAGAGGCTGTTTGGATACGAAGAAGACATATTTTTCAAGCATGAAGAGGTCGCCTTGGACAGCCTTGAGGTTAGCCTTGATACCTGGGTGGCCGTCACGGCTAGAGAAGAAAAGGTTATGAATTGAAGAGGATAAAGCCAATAAACGTGGCACCTTTGGAATGTACCAGATCCAATGATCTTCTTTTTGGATAGGGCACGGAATACGCTGGAAACGACTTCAAATGTTGGCTCGTCGTAGTTTTTCTTCAGCTTGTCGTATTTAGCTATTTCCTCACTGAACACCTTCAACATCTTGCGTCAGGGCGTGAATATGAGCAAACTTACTCGTCCATGTTTAACTCTGCCGTGGTTTCTTCCTCTCGACTAAACTGCATGGTGAGGTACTGGTAAGGTGTTTGACCTTGTCGGATTGGATGTGTTAATCCGAGCTTCGAAATGGTCAGTTTGGACTAGAAAGCCTCTGAGCGCGACTCACAATGAAGAGAACGTGTAAGTCGTCCTTGGGTAATAGGAAAAGTCTTGATATCTTGGTGTACTCGATCTTATAGTCGTATGTCTTTCCACGTAGTCGCAAAAACTCCGGGAACATGATAACGTCGTAGCGGCCACGAGGAGTAAGCACGAGAACTTCTTCGAAGCTTAGCACCATGTCACCCAACACTTTACCAATATCGGCCTTCTCTTTAACCATATCATGGAATACGGTTGCGGCACTAATTTCTTCTTCGTCATTTTCTTCGTTATCAGAGCCTGCATCTGAGCCCTTGAATTTCGACTGCGTTCCGGGAACGAAGAAACGGATCTCAACCATTTCGTCACCGCCTTTCTTCGACGAGGTTGGGTTAGCGAAATCTAGTGAGACTTCTGTTTTTCCAGCGATATTTGAATTGGCGACATATTGGAGGGGAAGTTCGAATGCTGTCTTATCCGAAACCGTAAATGCGAGGTCTTGCCCTATGTTTACATCACGTTAGCATCCACGTATCAGGCAAAAAAGTTGATTCGAACCTTGGAAGTCGGTGACACCCCAGTTCCAGCCCTTCAATGATGTTTCTCTGGTCTCCAAGGTAATAGAAAAGTGGTTTTTAAGCAGAGTTGCGAGCCTATCATGGTCCTAGATAAAGGTTCAGTAGAAGAAGAAAGGACCAACAGGCTCCATGCACCTCTCGCGCAAAGCCATCAAAAGATTCTCTGCGTTGCTCGTTGCCCGTTTTCAGGCCAACTCTCAGCTGAAAGTTGCGAGCCACACGCATCCACTGAGCCCATTTAATATCGGCAGCCGCCATCGATGTCACTCCTTCTGACTCTGAGCCTTTCCATGCCATTCCACTGGCAGCGACACGAAATTCTAGAGATAAGTTAGATTTTACAGGATACAAATGACTTCGTTGACGCACTGCCGACCTCTGGGGACAAGCCATGATATATCCTATCAAACTGTGTGGTCATTTCTGGGAACTCGGGAAGGGGGGATAGTGGTGGTCAAGAGTCAAAAAGAGACGCGCTCGCCATGCGACGCGTCCATTTTTGGTGCCTCAGCGCTCCTTAGTCACCTCCTTCACCTGCTCATCCTTTCTGTCCCTTTGCTACCTTATTCTGCTTCTATAATCTTCTTCATCTGCAATTCTCGAACTTCTTGAATGGTTTCTATCGACCCTCGCGACGATGTCAACATTGTACAAGAGCGGACTTTTTGCAAATGGTAATTGATGAAAATGCGAAGGCCGTCCTTGCTGCTGGAGGCACTCGTAGCTCACGAAGGCCATGCGCCAATTCTTGCCAGGCTCAACACAAAGTTGGAGGCGAATGGATATCCTCCAATGTCATCATTAGTCAAGGATCTTTCAGACGGTGTGCGACTCATTCAACTCATGGTGCGTGCTATACTCCTTTTACGTGAATCATTGAACTGATGACAATGGCAGGAAATAATGGGTATGCATCCAAGTAAAATGCTCAAGGGGAAGCTAAATGGCATAGCTTCCAGGCGATACCTCCCTTGGACGTTACAACAAGACTCCCCGGATGAGGGTTCAGAAGGCGGAAAACGTAAACAAAGCCCTGGAATTCATCACTTCTCGAGGGGTCAAGCTCACGAATATCGGTCCTGAAGGCATGCACTAGAACGCTTCAGTCCTCTTTTCACACTCACAAACGGAGACGTAGACATTATCGATGGCAATCTCAAGTTAATACTTGGCATGATATGGACTCTCATTCTCCGATTCACCATTGCGGATATCAGGTAAACGACTGCACCTCTTTTATCCTACGTTGGAGTTTATGCATTTTACAGCGAAGAAGGTCTTTCAGCCAAAGAAGGTTTACTGCTCTGGTGTCAACGCAAAACTGAACCATATAAGGAAGTTGACGTGCAAGATTTCTCGTCAAGCTGGTCAGATGGGCTCGCTTTGTATGGACTCTTCAATTGCGGAACTTGTGATTCAATATCTGACGAAACTTTCAAAGATGTGCTTTGATCCATTGTCACCGGCCAGACCTGTTGGATTACGACAAATTGAACAAGCTGGATCGTCACGGAAACACCCGTCTAGCTTTCCAGATAGCTGCAGAACACTTGAATATACCTGTGCGTACTTCCTTCTGAGAGTAACTTTAATCTCAGATTTTGCCCCCTTTAGCAACTACTGGAAGTTGAGGATCTGTGCGACTCAAAACATCCGGACGAGCGGAGTGTAATGACATACATCGCATGCTACTTCCACGCCTTCTCGTCCATGGGTTTGTCTTTTACCTTTATTACCATCCAACAGGAATTGACGTTCTTATAGACCAAGCAGAGACTGTTTCTCGTCGTGTTGAGAAATTTGCCGAATTGATGCAGTCCGTGTGGGTTTCGCGGAATGATTATGAACGTCGCATCCGACTGGTGAGTGTCAACTCAACAAGTTCCCAGGTATCATACCCATTACCTCCAGCTCCTTGCAGCACTATCCGAGATTCAGGAAAAGTGGCTTTCGAGCACGTTTACCGGCTCATACACTGACGCCAAAGCCCAATCTGCTGATTTCACGACGTATAAACAAACAACAAAACGCACTTGGGTAACAGAGAAACAGGACGTAGCGACCCTCTTTGGAAATGTCCAAACAAAACTGAAAACATATGGTCTGAGAGAATATGTTCCTCCGGTAGGGCTAGCACTCTCAGATCTGGATCAGGCCTGGAAGGACTTGTTGGCTTCAGAGGCTCGGAGGTCTCGAGCAATAAATGCAGAGATACGACAGTCAGTGCGCATATATTGATGCTAGATATACCGCTGACATATAATCTAGGATCAAGGAAGCTCTACGCAAAAAGTTTGCAGATCTAGCGAATGATTTCGAACATCGACTGCATCTTATATCATCAGAACTAACTGCTATAGATGGCCCGCTCGAGGTATACCTTCAGCTTAGGGGTAACCCATGAATCTCACTTTTCGCAGGTGCAGCAACAACTTGTACAACAGATACAAACACGAGTGCCAGCCCTCTCCGACGTGCTGGCAGAGGTGGCCGCAGCGGAGGCAGAATGCAGCGCTGCTAACGTTGAAGAGAATGACTACACCGTTTTCACGTGCCAGGATCTGGAATTCGAGCTCGAATTGTTACATCAGAGCATCGCGAAGAAGATTGCTTTCATTGATAACCAGGCGCGTTCCACGCTTCAGAGTTCAACACACTAACCACTCATACTTCTACAGATTGTTTCACGGAATATGACAAACTTAACACCAGCTCAACTCGAGCAGTTTGAGAGCACATTCCGATACTTTGATCGCGATGAGTCTAACACTCTAAATCAGTCAGAGATGAGTGCTGCATTAGCCAGTTTGGGAATAGTCTACTCCGTAAGTTTTTCGTACTCGCTGTGCTATATTCGCCACTAAACTGAACGAACCCGAACAGGACGAGGACATGGACTACATCTATGATCAGCTCGTTCAAGACTACGGCGCTGTGTCTTTTGAAGCATTTATCAACCTTTTGGTGAATAGCATCTTCAGTTTCGCAGTTCGCCCAGACTCATGCACAGTACATCATAGGTGGATATCATGGAGGATCAAACTAGTCCCGACCAACTGCGCGAATCCTTCCGCGGTATTGCTTCTGATAAGGCAAGTCGTCCGACTGGCTACTCAGCGACTTTTTTGACCTCGATTACTTCCCCGCAGCCATTTGTAACGGAACTTGATCTGCGCATTGCTCATTTGCCTGCCTCGGCCATTGAATACCTGCGTGAAGCGATGCCCAGCACTCTCAACGAAGCTGGGGAACCACAGTATGATTACGAGCGATGGCTCGACGATGTATTTGCGTAGCCAGTGTACAATCAGTATAAGTAATAGATGTTGATTCTTGCTTCTAGTTGCAATATTTTCTCCTGTTTGGGACCGTCGTTGATCTAGACTAAGCGCCTGGTACAAACACCGCCACCACTTATAAACACTTGTTCATCTACCTCCATCTCCTTCACGACCCTTCAATATGGTACGGTCTCCACACCTAATTCTCACCAGTCTTTTCGACTAACAGACAAACAATAAAGGCATCCGGTGTCACAGTCAACCCCCAATGTCTTTCCGAGTACCAGAGCCTCAAACTGGGCAAGAAGTTCAAGTACATCATCTTCAATCTCAACAACGACAAGACAGAGATCATCGTCGAAAAGACCTCTGAATCTCAAGATTACGACGAGTTCCTCACCGATCTTCCAGAGGGTGAATGCAGATGGGCTGTCTACGACTTTGAGTTTGACAAGGAGGGCGCTGGAAAGAGGAACAAGCTCTGTTTCTTCAGCTGGTGAGTTTCGCGTTCCTACAACAGCGATTCCTTACTTTGAAAGTCCATTCAATCATTCACTCCATAACATTACTTCCACGTTGCCTATTACACCCTTAACCCTTTGCCCCCTTTGTCTTCCGACCTACCCGTCGATAACTTGATCTCACTGATAACTCTTCATAAGGTCACCCGATGATGCCAAAATCAAACAGAAGATGGTGTTCGCCTCCTCCAAGGACGCTTTACGACGTGCCCTTGTTGGTATCGCTGTTGAGATTCAGGGAACTGATTCCAGTGAGGTGGCATACGAGAGCGGTGCGTTTTCCCCTGGCTGCGCGATGACATCAGTGATTGAGCTGATATCGCTTTTTTCCCTTCTTGCAGTGCTTGAGAAAGCCAACCGAGGCCACTAAGCGGAGGATGTTCTGATACATGGACGGACTGACAATCGATTACCAACCCCTTCTTCCACACGACTTTTTGTTCTAATTTGATGTAGTCAGCACCATCTTTTCCCTCGAGAGAAATCACAACGCGAATGTAGAATTTGAACTTGACCAGACGCGTTAAGCTTGTAGATGTACGACTGAAGTTCTTGCACACGAGCGGCGCTCACTACCGTTCCATGCCCGACAACGCGAGTGGACGACTCGATAACAGTGAGGGATGTAATGTATTCCTACTTATGTCGTATATACAGTCGTAATGCCCATCCTCCCTACGACTCGAAGACAATGCTGGCACCAACCTGCGCAGGAAAAGTAAGTGATCAACAGGGCTAAGAATGAACGAAAAATGTACCTTGTGGGCAAGGTTAGCAGATGAAGGAGGCTCGTTGAGCTTTTGGGTGTCAACAGCAGCACTGAGGGAGAGTTTGACGCCGGGGCGGAGAGCCTGGGTGTAACCTAGAAACGACAAATTGTCAGATGAAACGTCGTTATGCGGTCAGGGTTGTGCGCACCCAAAGCAAGGACACCAGCGTTGTTAATCTTGGCCTTGATGAAGGCAGCTGGGTCAAGGTAGCTGGAGAAATACGAGTTATTCGGTGTCTTGTTGGATCCTACTAAAATTCACACTCACGCCTTGGCACCAACTTCAAGAGCAACACCACCGGTGGTGGCCTTGGAGTCGTAGACAGCCTTGGCACCAGCCTCAACATCAGCGCTGACCTTGTGGTAGTAGCTGGCGGAGAAGGTCTTCAGATTGTTAAGACCGTGGAGGGTGATGGCGTAGTCGGGAGCGTTGAAGCCAACGGCGGCGGCGTAACGGGTGACGTTACCCTCAGTGACGTTGTATGCGGCCTCAGCACCGACGAGAAAACCATCACGTCCGAGGACGGTGTCAGCGGTGAAGGTGGGGCCCTGCGAAGCTTGAATTAGCATCAACACCATCACATATAGTGTGTGATACACACCTTGAAGACATCGAGAACAGCACGGGTGTGAACACCAGACTGCTTGTAGATACCACCAACGGTAGCGGACTTGCTGCCCTTCTCAGGCTGCAAAGCAGTGTTGATATCAATCTTGAGACCCTTTGCGATCTGGTTCTCGAGCTCGACCAAGGACTTCAAGGTGTTGGTTGTAGTCCAGGTTTGAGTGAGGGTGACGCCGTGAGCCTTGTTGGTCCACTTTCCCTCGAGGTCACCAGCAATACCGTTCTTGTCGTTGGTACCAAAGACTCGGAAGGAGACGTTGGAAGGAGTCTTTGTCTTGACTTCAAGAGTGGTAACGTTGAAGGGGTAGTCCTTGCCCAACAAATCGTTGGCAGACTTTCCAAGATCCTATAAAGAGTGGTAAAAAAAAAAGATTAGAAAATCAAAATTTCCAAGTAATAGATGCGAACCTTCCAGGAAGGTGGGACGGGCTGAGGGAGAGACATGGTGGTTGATGGAAAAGGTTTGGGTGAACAGCTGTCGCGCTGGATTTTTTGGCTGGGGTTCCGTGAGAAAAAGGATACTCGTTCCCCTGGATTCCGACTGGCAGCACACGTTTGCAAGTTCCGTTGCGGTCGACACGGTGCTATTCTCGACGCTTTCTACACAAGAATACGTGTATACACCCTGGCTTCGAAAGCCGAGATTAATTATGGTAAAACTCCTGGTATTTTTGTATTTTGCCCAACGAAATCGACCTCAACCAAGTAAGTACTGTAATATGACGCGTTTTTTTCGGCATGCTCTATGGCGGTGTACTGCAATTTCCGAAGGTACACGCAAGTCGAACGGTCGTTGAGTGAGGGTATCGGCAGATACGCGTATAATTGTGTCATTGAGACGCGTAATTTAGTCGTAATATTGCTTCTGTGTCAGTAACCTTTCATAGGAGAGCGGTGAACCTTCAAGCTTCAAGCTCAAGAATTATCATTGCAAACTGAAGCTTGGTACTTGGGGACAATCGAAGGTACCAGATTCCAAACCAGTCATAGTCAGGGTTTACTTTACGTACAAACGTGGTTTGCTTGACCGTCATGTCCGGCGGTAGTTCTCTCGGAAATCTACCTGGTTTTTTCTGGGATCCAGTGAAGAATCGATATTTCCCTGTTTCTCAAACAGCTTCTTCTTCTACACCTTCCTCCTCTGGTCCAAGGCAGCCAACAAATCAGAGATCACAGAAACGTGGACGGGGATTAGACAGCGCACCTGTTACGGGGTCAACTTCGAATACGTTTCGTCATCGTGGTAGAGATGGCCGGGGAACATGGCGGAAAGAAGGAAAGAGCGATGAGATCAACAGGAAAGTCAGTGATGAGAGTGACGAGTCCGAGGTTCCAGACAGCAAACAAGCAAATCATACTACAAAGTGGCGAAGAGCACATAGACACCTCAAACTTTGCCTGAGTTACACGGAAAGAGCGAAAGCAGAACAGTTCGTCTTGTCATGACCTCGTCAGTCGACCTCGGCTCATTCGCATTTACAGTGACCTCAGAATGATAGACATGACCTCCAGGTTATCATCTGAACCTAAACCAGCACCAACGCCTTCGATTATTGGCGCTAGCACGACAGCTTTCGTTAGCTCTCGGCAATGCTACACCAGTACTCTGAACGACTGGGGAAACAGACCGATCCGGTTCATAGGGGACAATCAAGGGTGGCTATACTCGTATATCGACCCACCACAGACGGTTTGGGAGCAATCCCCTGTAGAAGTCTTGTCGGAGATCAACCTACACCCCCATGGCGAGGTGAGGCCATCTATGCATCAAGTTTTGAACTTTATTGACTGTCGAAAAGCTGTCGTCAATCTCCCTGTCAGAAAATCTCTGCATGTTCGTATTCGGCTGCTTTTCTACCCCATCCCTCTAAAGAACCTTAGTGCAACATGCTTCGGACCAACAACGCGAATTTCCGTGCAATCTCTCCATGAACCAAGGTGCAAAATCCAACAATTCATTCTCTCAACTAGTCTAAACAAACCCCCATCTCTAGCCGAACGACAATAATTACATTACCCTCAGTTCACGATGTGCGATGCTCCACAATCCTTCCCTCTTCAGCACACGTCCTTGGTGCAGCAAAAAGAGCTATTCACATCAATTCACCAGAAATTCGACATGGCATCAGGGAGTTACACACCGGAAGCGACGTTTTCTCTCTCTGCAATATCGAGGAGGTACGTCTTCCTTTGTCCTCTTTAGTACGCATGAGATAAATGTGGTTCCATAGGATATCATCTATGCAGGATGCCGGAACGGTCAAATTTCGCGTTTTGATTTGCGTATAACAGGTTCGAAGCCTGATGCCTTGAGGCTCCCGGTGTCCAAGAGCACGCCTATATATCTAAGTCTGTTGCCCATACCGAAATGGGAGATATTAGTAGGTCGGATGGACGGAGAGGTATGTTTCTCTCATTTTCGGTCACCTCGCTGTCTCTGAGCCTGATAAACTGACAGTTGTGTACCTACGATCTCCGTTTCGTTTCGACAACATCCGAGACAACACCTACAAGAACATTTAGAGGGCATGTAGGCGGGGTGGATCATCGACTTGGATCCGTGGGTATTCTGTGTCTGTTGAATTTATTCAGCTGATCAGTTTTGATTCTGCAGGGTATCAGTGTACCTCCGGACAGCGAATACATCTTTGCAGCTGGTGATGACGGACGTTTGAGATGCTGGTCTCTACGAGCCGCTGGAATGGATCCTCAAACCACGGTAGAGTGTGGTCGACTGAGATGTTTACACACGACCCAAGAGGACGTAGAAGGCTCTACTGGGAACCAGCTGTGGGGCGTAGATACAAGCGAAACGAGGAGAGGAATAGTTAACTGGTTATTGTAATCACTAGTGCCTAACATGAGATATATACCTTAAAATTTTGAGGTGTGTCGGACGACGTCACTCTGCTTCTCCTACTTCGGAGCGGTCCGTGCGCCATCTTGCGTCTCGACTTCGATGTCCAGCCCGTCTGGCACAAATAACAATCCTTCTGCCGACCCATCAGCGAAGAATGCTCCCCATTATAACGGGCAAATAGCTCATGATGCTGTAGAGGTGCACTTGATTCTTTACATGCCTAATCAACGAGACGCTAAAATACCTCTTATAGACCGTCAAACATCTGGGACAGGTACCATGCGCTCGCAACAGCCTTTTGACTGGATTAGCTAGTGGTGCTGGGATGGCTTTTATTCGAGGAATGTCTGTTGGTGTGTCTAGTGTGTTTATCTTTCCAGCTCGTTATTGACTATATACACTACGCCTAGCTCCAATCACAGCAGGACATTGGTTCGCAGCTACATTTGTAGTGGTTTCTATGGGTTCATGGTGCGTCTTTATACCCTTTCCTCGTCATTAAAAGCATTAACCAAAGAATTACACGAATCAGGCACCTATGCCAAAAACAAATCGCAGACGAACGCCAGAAAGTGCAACAAATCATTGAAAGTTCCCCCAAACGTGTATTGAAGAAAAATGACGATGCTGGCCCTGAAAAGTCACAGTAAATCGACAGTACACTCTGGCGATTTGCGTGAGGTATCAACCTGGTCTATTAATGCCACTCCGAAGCCCAAACATCCTTGTCCCAGTTCTCTATGAGTGCTGGGTCGTCCTGCAGAGGCGTTACCCAAGGTCGTCAGGATGGCAAAAGAAAGATGAATGGCTAGACAACGTACTTTGTATTTCACTTGGAACTGCGAGAACCCATCCCGAAGTACCATCACTTCCGTTGGCGACTCCGCTCCCTCGTCAAGAACGTTTTGTCGCGTCTCCTGATATATCTGTTTTG
Organism: Paramarasmius palmivorus; assembly: GCA_037176845.1. Lineage (NCBI taxonomy): Eukaryota > Fungi > Basidiomycota > Agaricomycetes > Agaricales > Marasmiaceae > Paramarasmius > Paramarasmius palmivorus. Next base: position 20,718 of record JAYKXP010000090.1, on the reverse strand, counting down.
TGCAAAGGATTAATCGATGTCGTACATTCTTGAAGACAATTCCTTGACGACATACACGAGCAGCCTTTGGACCTCTACCCATCTCATTGAACACGCATCCTTCTATATATCATACAGATCGCTCACCGAACTTGAGATAGCGTACAATGAAAAACCACCAACGGCACGTCCTTTGTGTCTTTCACTAGTTCATCCACATGCATAAGAAAATCTCTTGAAGGCTTATTGAGTGCGCCCTTGATGTTGCCCCCTTCGAAATCGTCGTCCCGGACATCTACGACCAGATAATCCTTTTTTGCGACCTTGTCACTCTTGATGATGTTGGCTAGTTCCTAGGAGAGATTTAAGGTGGACGAAAGGCGGCTCAGAATGGGGCATACGTCTCCAGTAATGTATTTGATCATTCTGAGCCTTGGAATTTGGGGTCGCGATAAGGATGAAAGAGTTCGTGTGCTTTGGTATCGAAGCACTCCAAAAATGTTCATGATGGGACTGTAACTGTAACTGTGACGTCACGACGTTTGCGGTATTCTCAGCGTTTCCTGAATATTGTTTAGTATTTCTATGGTATTCGATTGAGGTTGTTCGGTAATAAGTACATGGGACAGGTAGCCAAGAAAAAGGGATAAGGTCCGCGCAGAAGGAGTGCGAATTATGTGAGGGAAAAACCGTCCCCTGGACAGCTAAGAATGCCTAATTACAGCTGGAAGAAAAGCATAGATACACGTACAACCGCATCTCAACACCGACTTGCGGTGGTTCACCATCTTCCAGTCATTGTCCCTAATGCCCATACAATACCACCGCCTCCGACAGGAAGCAGTAATATCCACACACCCAGGTCCCAAATTATTCTCCGCTGCCATTGCTTCCTTTGTAGCGCTTTCTCTTTCCGCTGCAATAAAGGATCATGAATGGAGGACTGGGGTTCGTCATCGGCAGGCAAGTTGAAGGCAGATGACGGGTTAGGTGTAGATGGATTGGTGGGCATAACTATCGACAGTGGTCGACGGAAGAAGTGGTTGATGATATGAAGCAGTGCTGAGGACATCTTTGTTAATTGCATGCGGTTTGAGAGTATTGATGCACTCATACCTGGTAGCAAGTAGGTAGCAAACAGAGCGCAACTCAGCAAGATGTCGCTAAAAATACCAGATACCTTGACTGGTACAAAAGCGAGGAGTACCACAGCCAAAAACGTCAAGATACGGGAGAACGGTATGAAATTTCGTCCTCTGAAACGTTCAGGGGTAGGTAATTTGGGGACGGTGGCGAGGATAGATGGGATCCCGGTGATGAGAGTCGCAGCATGGAGGAACATAATGAAGGGCCTAATTCGCAAAGCCGGATTCTTCTGCTAGGGTTAAAGGAATCAGACGTTATTGGTTGAAGAGTAATCAGAACTCGCACTGACAGTTTGTAAACGATTTGGAAATGCGGCAAAAACGATGAGAGGTATCGCAAATGAGACAGCTAGCGCTACAGAGAGTGTTGATAGAAACCTAAAAGAACGAGATAGCGGGCGTTTCTGCACCGCAGAAGAGCTAGGCTGCATGCTTGCTTTCAAAGATGCATACAACGCTAGTGTGTTGGAGGTGGTGAACGTGAAGGCAATCGTAGCTAGATCCAAAAGTCAATCATTTGTAGCTGGCTGAAAGCTTGGATTATACTCACTAATTCCTTGCCATAGTGTGCCCATTTTCAACCAGCTCTCGCTCACTTTCAGAACCCCTTTTGAGTGTGCATAAACGACTGATATGAACCATAAGATGTAAGCAGCTATCGATAGCCATGTCGAGTAAACCACAGTCCTCGAAGCAAGGGACCGTCCAAAGCAGAAGGGGAATAGGAAGAACCCTATGATGAAAGACAATACAGTTGGAGTAACAGTCGGAAGATCGTCGGTCAGCAATGGAACCAACAAGGCCACGGCAACTATTCAATCATTGGAGTATCATTAGAAGCCAAGTTAGCATTGCAGATATATAGACTACGTACCGCGTAGATAAACGATGGCCAGCAGGATCCTCAAAAGCCCCGTTCCGGTCAGAACGATGCCTCGGATCACCTTTCGTCTTCTCTTCATCGTCCTCCTACGAGATCGTGTAAACACATCGACGACGACGTCCAACATGTCATCTTTACGAATATGTCGGGATAGCATGAACCATATTTGACGAGCAAAACCCGATAGAAGAGAGAAGAGGAATAGAGAAGGAAGGCCGATTTTCAGAGGTATTCCCACATTGGGCAATAACATTGAACCAAGCTTCAAATACGGCGAAAGAAGATAGAGAAAGACAAGAGTTGGTGATAAGGGTTGCGCATTGGACCTGCCGAGTTGAAGCTGGGAATCCATTTCTTCGTCCCCGCCTTCGTCAAAGTCGAAAAGGTTGTCGTCCTCATCGTCGTCGTGAACAAGAACAAGATGAGAAGTCGAGTCGAGTGCGTTGATACCTTCCGACTCATCGCTGGCGGAGTCGATTGACGAACGACGACTTGAGCTCATCGTTGCATGCGGTATGTGTATGGAAAACGACAATAAGTAACCTCGTTGCTGCGTTCATTTGTGCTTAGGTAACCCGGGCGCCAAAATCAAGCGCCCTAGATTCTAGTTACAGTCCTTGTTTAACTAGAAGGCGCGGGCGCAGCCCGCTAATACCTTGCGACTCTTCATCCAATACAAAAATTTTTATAATCGAATCCATTCGGCGTACTGTACATTGCATATAAAGAGAAAGTGAAGAAACAGTCATACATGAAGTATTAATTTACCAACATTTTATTGCCAACTAACACCTCGAAAGAAGTAACCGATGACCGGCGAGACAAAGCAAGACTCCTCCACAGCTGATGCGGTTCCAGTCGACAGTTAACCCTCAATTTCCGGAGTTGAGGCATAACTTCTGGCCGACACAGCGCATTATATAACCAGCCAGGATCGTCGGTATCCACCTCCAATTCTTCGACATGGGAACACGCGGAATTAGAGATGAAATGCTCTCCGTGAAGGACAGCATTTGTATCCCGCAGGTACAGTTTCGTCAGCCGACAACTCATCAAGGCCAAGAAATAGCATTGATAGTCATCGGAAAGACTCCTTCCATTCAATTGTAGACATTTGAGATTGGGAGCAACAATGGAGGCCAAAAAAATCGGGGAAAGAGAATGGATCCGGCGAATGTCCGAGTCAAGGACCCGCAAAGTTCGTAAGGATGGCAACAGTACAGAAGGGAGCGATCGACAATGGAAGGACATCAACGACGTAAAACCGATACATAGGTATTCGGTATCTCGTAAACAACGCGAGATGTGCACTATCAAGTCGATTAAATCCCGTTCAGCGTGCACCAGTCCCCCGATAGTCAAAGAATAAAGGGAGCATGCACACGCGTGAAGGAACGCATTGACATGTTGGATGGGAGTGCACGGCATGGGGAAATCGCCCAGCACCAAATGTCGTAGGTTTGGAGTGTATACGAGGTCGAGAAACAGCCCTTTCTGTTCTGTGTGTCCGAACACCGACAGGCTGAGGAGCTGAGTTAATGGTGTGCGCAGATTGCGAGACGGCCCGAAAACCGGACCAATAACGTGTACCACTAACGTCGACAGGCAAGGCATTGTTTGAATCTTCACCAAATTTGCGTCGTACAAGTTCAACTCGAATTCTAGAGAGGTGAGAGCGTTCCAATGGTCGAAAGGCAAGTGGTGTAGACCTAATAAGGTGTTCTTTCCCATCCTAACGAGTTTGAACCGACGCATGCATGTACACCTCCCCACGGCTACCCAGAAATGCATCCAGCTCCTGGAACAGTCACGATGTTCTACGCGCAAATCCGTCAGAAAATGAGGCCACTGTGTATTCTCCAGGACTGGGTCGGAACCCACAAGAGATCCATTGAGTCGGATATCCATGGTGGCCCATCGATGCAAGACCGTAATCAGCTTTTTCAATATAGCGGATGTGACTTCGGTGGGCGACGCATCAATGAGCGTTATATGGAGATTTCTGGATCCACTGCGCATAATAGCAAGATCCACGAAAGAGAGATGAAGAGGTCGAGGATTAAGAAGGAAGAGTCGGTTCCACAGCCAGGTGGACTTGCAGCATAGATGATTCCACCGTTTGCAAACCATTGGCATGTAGTAGATGGATGGAACTGGATGTGAGGACTCGGGATTTAGGAGGCACTCGAATACGTTGAGTAAGGCATAATCATCCAGGGCGTCGATGTGCATGATGATTGGAACGAGAACATGAACGATAGACTGCTATCTGAGTTACGGGCCTAAGTGAGATGAAGGCTGGCGCGGAACGGTACCTCGGCAATATCGGGAGCGACCAGATCATCAGATTCAATTCAACAACGGGAGATATTTACATGAGATACATGAGCCTGCATGTAGAGAGTGTACAATATAATAAATAGATATGAAGAAGAGACTGAATAGACCGAACGAGATACCAATAGAGAATATTCTGTACCCAATAAACTACTCAGTCCGTCAAACCGGGCATCGTAACACCGGGCATAACCGAGTCCACCAAAACCCTGACCTTCACCGGACTTGCCCTGAAGCCACAAGTGGCGTGATAATGAAGAATAAAGTCTACCTCAACCAGTGCATTGTTAAGCACTTTGCGAACGTCGGGAGGTGCCACGTAGTCGCCTTGCCGATCGATAACCTCCAGCGCCCTGAGTTCATGTGTGCCAAGGCTTACTGCGGTTTCTAGAGAAAACCTTGTGGCACAATCTCGGGCTGGGCAAGACTTGACGACGTCCCACAAGACACCATCTACCATGAAGCATGTTAGCGTACATCTCGGAACTGATAGGATCAACAAAACTTGCCTGAAGTTGGTATCGGGTTGTAGGATTCCTGAACCAAACGTCAGCGATCATCCAACAACTAACCGACGTCCACCAACAAATACTCACCACGAGAATAGTGTGGGCGAAGTTAATAGATCCCCCCTTCTCAAGAGCAGAACGATCACCTACAACGCCGGATAGCTTCAAGGGCTGTTCAGGGATATCTAGCGACATCATGATTGCCTTGAGAATACGTGCTTGGTCGTCGAAAGCTTCTTCGAAAGCGGGGAAGCCATAAGGTTTGCCGAGTGAGAACCGAAAGTCGAAGAACCTCTGGTTAATGACGCCAGTCAAAGCAGAGGACGGCGGGACGAAGTGTGAGAGGTACGGGTTGACGACTCCGATAACCTTGGCCAAAGCAGGTTGGGAGTGGGAATGATGACCGCAAGCGAGCACCGCAGTGTGAGCATGGATGCGCCATTCATAATCACAGCAGGTGTCAGATTCGAACATCGCCATGCAGGCTTCCTCTCTGGCCATATTGTCAGTGAACGGTAAGTAGATTGAAGACAGGAAACGAACTTCATTCGGCAAAGCTCAGCAGCCAGCTCATCTTGGATAGGTCCGAGCGCTGCCATTTCAATAAGGTGAACAATCGAGTATGAAGATAATGAGTTGAATATAAGAGTGTGCGAGTGAACAGTGAGATGGTTAGGCAGTCAAACGCGAATTTTCTTATATATAAGACGCCACTTCGCGAAATCTGCCCTTCACAAGACGATGGATCTGTGCAGAGATATAAGATCTGTGCCGTACCCGGCAGGCGGAGATTGAGCAGATATGCAGTGCTCCGGTTAAAATTAGCACGATACAAGCCAGAGGAGGCTCTGTAGATCGTCGGAAATCGGATATGTCAATTCTGAATCAAATTGATAAGGGTTTCCAAAAATAACTAAGGGCGAAAAGTAGCGTCTACGACCTCCATAGTGAGCGACTTAGTACAACGGTCAATAAATGTTCATACAGCAAGAAGGACACTCACATATGAGAAACATGCAATATCTGTGCGCCAGACTCTATGAAGACGACATTCGGCTATCATGAGGCTACCCACTTGAACCAAATTAGGATCCATAACTCGGTCGTATAGAAAGGTCTAAATAAGATAGTTAGATGAAGGAATGGGAACCAACAAGTGCATGATTACCTGTGTGCGATCCGTAACAGTCAATATCAGCGTAGAACTCTCTCCTGGTAAAACCCACGAGGTCAAAGGCCCCTTGAACACCATATGTTGATACCCAGTCGTGAAATTATTGTTAGTAACTCACCGATGCATTTCTAAAGAGGATGTTTCTGTATAATTCCAACGCGGTCGCCAATTGATCGTCCCAGAGAGAGGATATATTCTTGGGCAGTTGTTCCAGGTCGTTCTCAAAACGGGGGTAACCGGACCACGACTTCAGTTCCATTTTGTAGAGGGAGTCGATTCCGGGTACCTAAGACACAATGCAGCACCGCTCTACAGGATTACTGCGGAGCACTTACTTCCTGGGGATCACAAAAGCGGAAGTCGTCGACCAATCCAATTACTACGAATGACAACGGCTCGTTCAACCAGGTAAGGCATTCGTTCCGAACAGACAGCGATTCAGACATGCGATCGAAATGCAAAAGCTCCGTAGACCATTTGACAGTTTCGGTGCTCAGATCTTGAAGCCACTGACCGCACTGAAGGATCTTTCTAGCAGATGAGGAGGCGATGAGGGAAGGCATTAGAGAAACAACTAAGAAAGAAATCTGCTCGATGTGACATAAAAGCTACGTCATCATTCCCACGATACCAAAGCTGTATTTTGGATTGCAGTCTCCTTCCACCCCGTTCGAAATAGACAACTGAAAAAATAACTAGAATACGCCAAGATATCAAACATCATACGCTACTGCACTGACCCTCCTTCATGCACCTATAAATCTCCAGGTACCGACCAGGTCATTCTATGTCAGATGTAGGCATAGTAAAGAGGATTTCCAGGTCAAGGGCACGAGCCTGAAAGCTACCTTGACCTGGTGAAGGAGTCGAGTTATGCCTGAGAAGAAAGTTCACCTTAACCACGCTATACTGAAGGGATGCGCGGTCTTTAGATGGCGGGATTTTTTCCCCTGTTAAGCCTCGGATGGGCAGAGGACGATAGACGTATGAATTGTCTGCTAGAGCCGAATTCAGTCGATGGGCAGTTTTGGAATCCACAACCGGCCAATTGAGACAAGGATGTCTTCCGTCAATTGTTACACAATGACTTGAGAACGGCGGAGACTGGAGAGGAGTAGACCGCGTAGCCTTAGTCGTTTTCTGTGTAGCCAGATTGAGTAATCGAGTTGATTCATGCGGAAGTACATTACCATAACAATGGTGTGTGTCACGAGTAGACGCGCTTCTGCGGGACTACATGATGGTCGCTCCAAAATTACACTGGACACGACGCTTGGCAGACGCATATCGCATAACAGCTTGAGATCAGCTATCGCTCTAGGCCATAGATATGCGAACGGTGAACAAAAAAAGGGATTATCCATCACGAGGTGCAGCTCATACGCAGGAAAGTTAGTAGCAGCTGTCCTGCTGTATTGACGCACGGGATGTATTGACGAGTCGAAAAGCGACACCAAGCCGACGATAGAAAATGTAGCTGGCGTATATACAGAGCAATCGGTCTGTAATGCACATGATAGACCACTCCGGCTATCCCAGTGAGCGCTATACGACAGATTTGGGGCCGGAAGCAGTATACGATAATCACTGCGAGAAATGCGTTGGTAGAAGTTGTTGAGGTTTACTGGCAGGGTCATGATGTGTAAAGAAAGTCCACACTCTGTCATGAAACATATTTAAAGTGAGGCACTGCAAAAAGCACTGCATTGAAACATAAACTAATGAAACTTCCGTGAAATGAGAACCACCGCCACCTGAAACAGGTTACGAACACCGTATAAAAGGGGGGTTTCGAGGCCAGCAGAGTACAAACAATGACTTTAGAACGCCAAATCAGAAACGCACTCGACAGAGCGCTAACCAGCTCTCGCAGTTTGTCTGCGCTCGAACCGCTAATCCATCTCGAGGCTGAATTTATCAGCGCCGAAATGAGAGGCAATCGATTCATTACATATGACCGAATCATCGGGACAGCACACCGAGCACCTGAGGTAGTGATCATAGGTTGTATGAACAGGATGTCAGAAGTACACTCCGACGAAGATGCGTACAAAGTGAGTAGCAGTCCATCTCCCAAAATAACCGAGCTAACGTTTGTAGATTCCGTCCCGATTGCTAGAATATCGCATTGAGTTGTCCTCCTGGGAAGACAGCAAGTACTTCGATGTCTTCACCAGAAAGTTAATCGAAAGGGGCAACGAGTTGTTCGAGCAACAGTGTCAGGTTGCTCAACACGCGCAAGCGCTCTTCATGTATTGCGATGGTGTGCTACTGGACGGATGGTGCCAGTTCAGGCATCTTAATCGCATGTACATGTATATTGCTAGTGACACAGAGGTAAGACGATAAGAACCTCATTGAACGCTTTCATCGAGCAACCGCAGGTACGCCAAGATGGACGGCGTCTGGCAGCAAGAAAGCTCCTCCCGAAGGATTCTCTAGTCGCTACCTGCCGCCTGTACAGACGACAGAGAGAGATTCACGGTGATATAACGCAGGTAAGGATCATATTTTGTAGCAGTGACACAGTCACTGAATAATGTACAGGACTTGATAATGGTGGCTGAGAGAGTCGACGTCGTTCGATTCCCTCATTGCTAAACAACAAAGAGAAGAAAGCCGAGAGGAAGCCGCAACAAAGAAAAAAAAAAGGATGACGGGTGGGGGACCGTCTTTTGAGAAACGCATTCAATGTATATGACCTATTATTTATTGAATTATTTATCGTTCTTGATTATGAGCTGCATTACATACCTTTGAAAACCCATGAGACGCTAATTAACGAGTTCTTTGTCGACGTAGTAATGAATCCCGTTATCATTCTCGTTAACCTCCATATTCTCAGAGACACCAGTGCCTTGAGGTCGGAAGTTGAAGGAAAAAGTCGCTTCCGAAGCAGCGATCTTCTCTGCTAATGTCGTGAAAAAGATGTCGTTTCCCAGTAGAGGACGTTCCCCAAAAGAAAGAACGTGTACATGATAAAAGCTCGGGTCCGCGGCCTTCACGTATCAATAATCAGAACAAATCAGAAGCGAGAGAGTGAGCGACGAACACAATAAGCACACTGCTCAATCTGGTGCCGGAATAGTTCTCGCATTTCAACACCATCGGCCTTCACAATCCTTTCGAACCGGCGTTCTATGGCGTAGCCGCGCTCGACGCGGTCGAGAAAGCCATGCAAATCACCTCGCAGGGCGACAGCCAAGTCCCTATAGCTATATTATCAGGATATGCTACAAGGACTCACGTCAAGACTCACTTTTGGACATCCTCGGACAAATCAGCCCGTTTTTGTCTCAGCATGAATGCGAATTGGGCAAATACACGGTCGATAGCACGAAAAACTTCAACCGCGTCACTGGGCGTATACTGTGAAAACTTGTGAATATCGCGCACATCCCAACAAGGAAGGCATACCTTGTCTTCGATGAAACGAAACAAACTTTCATATTCTTTGCGGTCGCGCCAAGCGCCGATTGACGGCGGTTGCTCCAACCACCCAATGGAAGGCGAGTTAGGCGGGACAGAAGGCGTGTGATCGAAGTAGAGGGAGGAAGTAGAAGAAAGCGGCGTGAAATTATTCCAGCCAGTAGGATAGAGACCAGCCGGAATGAAAGGAGTCCCTAGTCGAAGAGGTGACTCGACATCGGGCGGCGAAGGTAGAGTTAACCATGGTGTGGCTGAAGGAGTTGGTTGCGGAGTATAGAGATGGCCAGCAGTGGCTGACGGTGTAATCACGAGGCAGCGAGGATCAACGGTGTTGAAGGGAGGTACCTGTGGAGGCAATGGAAAGGTTGGGAAGGGATGGAAACTGTCACTGGTATCCGCAGAGTCGATGAAGCTTGCAGGCTGCTCTGGGGCGGTGATAACGGTGAGCTTCGTAGGCCAAGTCATCGCGAATTCGAGTACAATGGATCTGAGACAGTGCCGAAGGAAGAGCGTGAGCAATTCCAGGGATACTTATCTCTTATCCTCAGCTATGGGAAAAAAATGGACGAATATGAAGAGGCCAACTCTGTGGTAGCCATGTTTGAAAATCGCGATAGCGAGGGACTGTCACCAGGACATGCTTCTGAATGTAATATGTTATTACACCAATTAAAAAGACACGAGACCGTGACCCAGTCTACAGCCTGTTCCGAGACCTCTGGAGCCGCTCGTCACCAAATACATTTTCAAGATCAGTCACAACCCGAAAAGAATGTACGAAGGGACTGGGTCGATCCCAAAAGGCGCGGGAAGGAAAAGAGAACAATATACATCAAATAGTTCGTCTTGCGTAACACCCAAACTCCAATTCAGGCGAGATAGCATCTGTCGTTCGAATCTGTTCATTTGCTTCGAGGATCGGAAGGCGGTATGAGGCAGCCATTTGCCGTTAATGTAATGATCGTCCTGAAGATACTGAACTCGATTCAATACAGTCCCGTTGTTGGGCAAAGTCACACGCACCTTATGTGCACATATAAACGCGCTCGCTGTCAGACACCGTAGAGGATGTCGGTATTGAGTAACGAAAGCTGTTTCTTGAAGACGGCTGATGTACACTACGGCGGTCAACGCCTGAATGATGGGGGATTCTGTGACCTCAGCGATGGCGTTGAGCCACTTTGGAAACGTATAGTCGGGAGTGATATCAATCGGGGATCCGATTGCTTTAGACAGCGTCAAAGCAGTAACTCGACGCTGAATCAGAGCTAGAATGGCGTCAATCGATGAAAACGACGCGAAGGTATTCCACACATACTGCAGAGAGCTTCGTCGAGCTTCAGGACGTTGAAAGGAGACGTGATACACGGACAATTCATTCTGTAGCAATGAAGGCGAGGAGAAAGCGCTTTCGGGAGATGCCGAGACGCGGTCACGCCAATCGGTAAAATATCCAGACCACGGACATGGCATCATCGCGGTGGGCTCCTCAATACCAAGGTGGTTTCGATAGGGAAGGTTGACGTCGACAGCCTGAGATGGGATGAGGTGGTAAAGATTCCTATAAAATGCCAATGAAACTCAATTAGCGTGCGGTAAGAAATGGCGTGTATATGAATATGTGGTGCACCTCAAAAGACGCTGCCTCTAATTGCCACCAGAGTCTGAAACCGTTTAATCAGTCACTGTGATCTAAGGATGAAAGTTAGACAGCGAATTGAGATCCCAATTTGGGTGTGAGAGCGATGTACTTACTTTATAGAACCGGAACGATGTACTATTAACGGTTACCGAGGTAAGCGTTGGGTACATGGAGCTTGAACAGACCCTCAACACCACCGAGGTGGGATTGAAAGGTGTAGTCAAAGGGAAAGAAGTGTTGCGGAAGAAATCGCCGGGCAGATTTGTATCTGTTTGGATAGATTACCACGACCATGCCCGAGGAAACCGACAATTGTCCGTCTGACTCTCGATTTCTATCAAACACCGTATACTACTATACTGTCTTTTTCTTATTAACCACGCAAGTTCATCGGCAAACGAATCCGACAAAGGCGCTTCTATGCAACCTTTCGAAGGGAAAGTAGGGGCTGTTTACGAAGACTTGGGCATATTCGTTACATCTCCAAACACAACCGTTATTGCAGATCCTGTATATGGCAAAAGGAATATACGTATGCGGAAAGACTATCATTTTGGAGAAGAAGACCCGATGTATTTTCCTCAGCCTTACAACGAATCGGTAGCGCATCTGGCGGTCATTCCTCTGCCATCCCTTGAACCAGACCATCCTCACGCAGTAGCATGGGTACAGCCTCGACCAGAGCACTTCCAGCACATTAGCATGAACCAAAACTCGGATATCTGCGCAGGTCTCGGTGTTATCTCCTCCGACCTCAGGACCATGATGGAACGAAGCACTGCGAGGGTGTTCGAACGCTGCACCGAATTTTTACCACCCTTTCACAAAGATCCCTTCATATCTGAATACGTCGCGGCACTACGATTTATGCAGGCTCAGTTGAAGTGTGCCATGGACAGGGAACGTGCTTTCCGTACGTGGGCAATTTGCCAGAGGGTGTATTTGGAACTTGTGGCACGGTTAGATTGGATCAAGGTATACCAGTTCGGCGCCGTGGTTGCTCGAAAACTGGCGAGAGTGGTAGGGGCGTTAGTCGACGACTTGGATACGGCTGTTAAACTCGGGTTATTAAGTGAGTAATGCTATGCTAATTACTCATGCGATGATCTTAATACCATCCACCAGACATCCCTTTCTGGTACACGCGACCGACTAACGAGATGAACGATTATATTCGCGTTGACAAATGGATTCCCCCTCAGGCAGCAGCAGAAACATTGAAGATACGAACACACGGATTCGCGTTGTGTATGGACGATACCAGCCCGATGCAGCCTCCCGTTTACGCAGGACCTGTGAGAACAACCGATCTAACCAGATACCAATCCATGTCTGCTTTCATTCGTGAAAGGGTAGTCATACATCTATACGACACTCAATATGAAGGGTATCATGGTCAAGAGCTGTCAAAAATTCCTGAATCTTCGACACCAGTTCGTTCCTCTAAGTCGCAAAAGAAACGTTTTAGTGAGTGCGATTATAGTCCCAGCAGATTCAATATACTTACCCAGTTTAGATCCTTTGGCAGCGAAATCAGGCACCCCTAAGCCACCGCCTGGTAACCGAAACAAATTTGATGAGGTTCGCTCCAACATAGTACCACTGGGATATACGAAATGGATTGAGGCGTCATCCGAAGTGGGCAAAGACTTCAACCCAAACGTTCACCGGGACTCGGAAGGCTACATACTTCCCGACCCTTCGTTGATAGCTGCAGCGGGTTTGGAGTCCCAAAACTTCGCTATACGGAACTCGTACATGGACTCCTGGCTTAAACTTCGGACCCTGTTGTTATATCGGATTACGACCAACGAAAACAAACCGCTCAAAACCAGTCAGTGGCGCATGATAATCGGACTACGAGCACTCGGATTCAAGCACCAAAAGGCACAGAAGCAGAAGGTTGAAGTGGAAGCCATCTTAGAAACAATACTTCGGGATGGGAGCCTAAAGGTGAGTTCTTTCTTGAATGGTACATTTCTTACAGTTAATCTCGTTATCCAGAATACTGTGGATCTGACAAAACTGGATGACATACCTTCATTATGGCGAGGAGAGGTCATTATCGTTGATGATGCTTCTCCAGAAACCATGGCAGAAGTGCTGTGGGAACTCTTCGAAATCAACTTCCGCTATGACCTTTTGATGTGTGATCATCACTGGCACAGAGGCGAAGCACATCGAGATGACAGGGAAACCGAGGTTTTATCTTTCATTAGGCATTCCGACGGACATCTTCTGCCAAATATGGATCCACATTCACGTCCCAAAACATATCCTGCAAACAATTTATACGAGCGTCAACTTGCTATAGTAGGGATTCTAGCCATCATGAACAGCTGGAAAGGACGAGGCCAGCTACCCAGCACTCTGGCGACAGGGAGCGGGATTCAACAACGGCTACAAGAGGCTACAAAGGAGCCAGTGACCGCTTTCGAATTAGACGAAATCGAGTTTAGTGTAGCCCGCCACTATATCGAGGTTTTTGCGGGGACTTTCGGACGAGCACCAGTGTTACCACGACAATTTGTACAGTAGATGCACCTATGAATTAGATACTGCTTTGTTCAAATCAAGTTCAGAAACAGCGCGCTCGACTCGGACTTTGACGCCGACGTAGACGGTATTATATAATCAACTACACGTTTGAACCTCAACCATTCTGTTCCTACCCCGGTAGCAGCAGAATTGAACCCACCACGGTGGTTTCAGGGTGCATTGTGCAGACAAGGTTGAAGCGGTATGTATACGGCGTACCTTCTCATGAACAGGCGCTGATTTCGTCTGTGAAAAGGCATGCAAGTACGAGGGGGAGGATGGAGAGTCAGGTTGAAACGCGACGATAAAGGCTGTTCCAATGCTATGCTACTAGGATAGGTGCGTGTTTCATATCTGTTTTAAAGGGCCTGGTTATAACAGGTTTCAATAGTAAACCCAATCAGAACGACACTCGATGACGAAGCAGGACATCTTAACCCCTTTGACCAACCGGGAAATAGTAGCGATTCTACAAACTTATATGTACATGGCGCACAGAACACGGCAAAACAGAGAACAGATTCTGCACACCGTAGGAAACCTCCCCGATTTTGTCATGGAGGTACTGTTAAGTGCAGTTCGCGAGAAATCTGTGCGAATAGCAGAGGAAAGACGACGCAAAAGGAGCGACGACTTCCACACCAGGCAAGAGCATGGACTCGGTGCGTTATCTATATCTGCTTTCATTTTCGGCTACAATGGCTGATTAAGTCCAGTGCTCGATACAACGCGACGTGCGATTTCAGGTAATTACTCTTCCTTGATTTCAAACTACGTTAATCAACACTTCATCACAGAATTACCGGTATTACAACTAGTATCACCCACGGTTCTCGAGACATCCAGGCTACCCCCTTCAGTAATATTGCACCCAGTATCACCCACGGCTCTCGAAACATCCAGGTTACCCCCTTCGCCGGTATTGCAACTAGTATCACCCACGGTTCTTGAAACATTCAGGTTACCCCCTCCAGAAGGTATAGATTCGTTAATACCACTTAGTTTCGGTGAAATCACCTAATACTATGACTGCTCTCAGTGTACAAAAGCACTCTACTGTGGCGTAGTTGTGCAAGTGTGGTTCGGCGTGATCAGAGTTGCCGCGCTTAGAGATATCTACTCAAGCTTGGTCTCAAGAGGGGTAAAATCACTTCTATTCGTCGAAGTTCTAGGAAAGTACACCTGTATAGATGCGTAATAGGGTCGTCCTTGCTTCTATAAGCTAGGAAATAAGGCGCCAAGGGCTATGTGAAGCTGATCTTGGTTCGATCTAAACTGCCTCGAGTGATCTGACTCTCTCTAAGGTAAAACTACAGCACAACTGCCGGAAAACAGCCACCAAAACTGTCTTCTATAAAGCACGCAAGCAAGGAAGCTCAGCCACCAAAACCGAGGCCTTCTCTACGATGCTAAAGTGTAACCCAACTGGTTAAAACACTTCCAGAACGCCACCAAGACGAACTAGTATAAAGTTTCACTAATAGGAGAAGTGTAGAGCAATACACAAAGCCAACAACTTGGTCTTTATCGCGACCTCTCAAGTTCTTGTCTGCAGTAAGATCTCAACTAGTCTTCTCAATAAGGCTAGGGCCTGACTTGGGTAGAGTTCTGATCGGACAAATAGCAATCTATTCGTACGATAACCACATACAACGCGTAACGTGCAAGTGGGGGCAGAAATCCTCTACGGTCCCCGTACATTTGGTGTCCTTTTATACTGTCCAAGGTGAATAAACTGAATAATAGGTAATCTGAGTCGGAATAACTGCGGAACGAGACGGAAAAGAGATGAAACAGAGTCGGGAAAGAGATACAACGAGAAAAATATACATTATCAAGGGAAATCTATAGGTCACAACGTCCATATATGGCGCAAATAGCGTGACGAGCGAGTAGTAACACTCTGTTTTAAGGTACAGGGAGTTGAATCCTGGCCGACGGTTAGGCGTTTAGCCTTTATAAAATTTTCTTTTCCATGCGCCAAGCGCTTTTCCACCAATCGGAGGCCTGGCAGGGTCCTCCCGAGCTCCTCATCGCTCAACACCGTTCCTCCACATAACACCGCCTCTAAATTTTCTTATCCACTCCATGTGGACGTGTTCCAATAAGGTATATCAGAGGGAATCCGCTTCCGCCACCGTAACAACGGTTTGAACAGCTTTGCCTCCGCTCCGATCAATAGGTTCCACTTCGGCCGACAGGTCTCTAGACCCTTGCCGTATCCGGCATCGGTGATTTCCGATCAGTTTCCCCCTCTGCCATCAGTCCCGAGTGATGCCCGAGCCAGTATAACTCTTCTGGGTGTATGAAGGGGTAAATTAACTTGTAAGAATCCCTTTGGTGCGTCCGGTAGGTGATTAGGTGTAGTCCGTAGTGAATTCACTTAAGGACCTTCTCCCTACAGTTTTCAGGAGGTGATTGTACTTCGACAACCACTGGTAGAAGTAAAAGTGGTGCCAGATACCCATGTGGGGCGTACCATGTACCAGGATCCACTAATATAACCACCTAAAAACACCTTCCGTCCAATGACTAGCTATTCAGGGCTCATACTAGTCCTTCTATAACCATTATGTGTTTATGCAACAATAATAAGTGCAAAACTAGCGTATTTGCGTTCGAAAAAGAAGTGATTAAAGTCAGGCGTATCATCTCCCCCAAACAAAATGAAGGATTGTCCTCAATCCAGTGAATTCACTTGGATCTTAAGAACTAAGGAGCTTTACGACACGTGACGACCACCGTTGTAAAGAGTAAATCCAGGGCTATCCATGGGTACTACACACTCGCGAGGGACAGGCATTGGGGGCGCGCAGATCATCCATCAAAGTTTATCTCCGAAGGTTGCGTAACCGCTTAGATCGCCGTTTCGCTTGTGACCGATCAGGAGCGTCTAGTTCCCAACCAGTTTGTGCTTCTACCGCAAAGGGCGAGAAGTCCCTCCATTGCCTTTCTAGAGTAGGCCAAACTCTAAATGTGATATGAGATTGAGACATTATAAGTCGTTGGGTCGGGTACTTAGTGAATTTTCATTCTTTCTTTCCCCCCACCACAACAGTCCGATCCAATGTATGCTATCCCCCTGTTTCTTTCCGTGCAGCTCCCCCTACACACCTGCTAACTCGTGTTTATAGTCCTATTTCACATCCACTCTCAATTATGGACGCCTCAAAAAGTCGACTGACTGGACGATCTCTCAATCTCTCGCATCTCTCAAGAGATAGAGCGGGTCCACCCATTAATGCAACAACATTTATCAAGTTTCTGCCTCCCAAAGGAACAAGTCTTCACTGGTAGACGCATTTTCCTGCACACGCCGGAATCTCCGTGGTGAGTCTCCACGCGCTTCTTTCTTTCTTTTGCATTTTGCTAACCTTGGCTGTTTTATAGGCGTCTCTCCACCAATTTCACAATTACAAAGCTTTCCCTAGGGAGGCTATGGAAGTACTCGTGACACTGGCGCATTGGCGTCTACAGTCGGATCCTCTCTCTCCTGGCATCGCAGCCCTTACAAGCTACCATTCCTAACGCCAACTGATCGAACAGTGGAAGAGAAAAATACGACATCCAGGTGCGTATCTCTTTCTATTATTTCTTTTAATGTCTATTGACGATTATCTATTAGGTTCTGCCATCCGGATTCCATCTCCCTCGTTCCCTGGATTACTTTTAATAACAAGTACGCCAGGTAAAGACGTTCACCAAGCACGACGATTCGCCTACATTTCCAGGCCAGCCGGTAAATCGACTCCAGTCACACCACCAATTCCCGTGCATACTACGCAAACTTCAGCTATGCCCGGACCCACCACCAAGCAGGTTATTAGGGACAGCAAAGGTCGAAGAATCATTCCACACCAGGACGATAGCGACAGTGACGACGACAACGACGAGGACGACGAGGGGACGCCAGTGGCAACGAGAAACTCTGACTCGAGACGATCTGGAAGCTACAGGCTAATCAGCCAAGTACCACTCACCAAAAAGTCCATTTTCTTCTCTACCACAACATCCGCTTCGCGAGCGTTCGTAAACCATTGCCCGTAAACGCTGAGCTTCGCAACGCAGAAAGCTGAACGCTTGCCCAACCTTAAGTTCATCTTAGTTTTTTTTCATTTGTTTCTTTCTAGCTTTACTACCTTTAACAGTTGCCTCGCATCAACAGACGTTTTCCTTCCTCCCATCCGCCTCTCGACCTATCAAGAAGGAGAATATTGGTGGCTGAGTCCAAACACAAGCTGCCGACTCTACTGTCCGGTCCGATTCCGGGTCCCAAGCCTGTAGATCCCGGTCTCAGTCTGTGTCGACTAATGTCGTCACATGTTAAGGAGTGTATCCTATCTATATTCTAAGTGAATTCACTTTCCCTAATAGCTTTCCTTTCTAGCGTCGACGTTCAGATCAGGTAAGCCTTTCTCTTCCCAACACTGCGAATCTTCCGACCATTTGGTCAGCCAAGTGCTGAATTCACACCTTGCTCATTAATTTCAGTTTTACTAATCCGAGTGTTTTAACCCTTATTTTGTTTGGTCCGCTTCTCGCGGGGGGGGGACAAGCCTTCCATCTCTGGAAGCCGTTGGAGGATTCCTCATCGCACGACTACAATGATGGGTCTGATCACGATGTTCGACCCTTCCAATGGTAAAGTGTACTCTCCCCTTTTCTGAAGCATGGGTAGCTTTACTAACTGTTTCTTTTAGAAGGCAGACTTCTCGTCTTCCCCAACCCCCTGATGCTACCGACCAAGGAAGACGGTATCACTAGTCTGTTTCTTCCCTGTTCTAGGTTTATTTCCTGGTCGGTCTACTAGTGTGTCAGCTCCTTCCACCTCTTCTGGTCCTCGTACCAGGTGTTAGCAGGGCGAGTCCTAAGGCCGTCGAGGGCGATACATCGTAATGATATAGTTCATTTCTCAAGTGGATTTCACTTTTAATAACCACCTCTTTCTTAGGAGATCGTGGACGCCGACGACGTACGACTAAAGCAGAACCTATCCAGCGCCCTGTCATCTATTCGACAACGTGGATTTGGAGGTTCTGGTCGAAGCGGCAAACATGGCGTCGGTCCTCGTGAAGATCCTTGATCATCGACCGTCTCAACAACATGTATGGGGCGTTCGAGCACATGTCAAAAAACCCTAGAGTAAGTGATTCACTCTCTTCGTACTATACTTTTGGTTTCTCAACCAGTGTATCTCAACTTAGAGCTCAACTACATGTCTGACTGGTCAACAGCGACGCAGACTTTGTCTCTGGTCAGGGTCTTGATGCCTTGACAGCTAACCCCTCGTAAGATGAGTTCCTTAGTGATCTCACTCTTAAGTTATTAGCTTCTAATTGTTACTTTCTTTCCCACAGGACGTCCACCAAAGCGAGAAAACACCCTGCACTCAGTGCAGGACATAACCTCAGACAGAGGTGCAAGGCCTGCAGCTGGTGCTAGCATCAAAAGTGCGCTCCTGTGTCGTCAAACCTTTTCGAACGATGCTCTTTCTCCACCTGGTGGTGTGGATTATAATTAAGAGCAAGGTCCCAAGGCTTCGGCGAGGGATTGTCTAGTCCATGGGTAAGTTTATAGTTATTCTACTTCATTTCGGTTCTATATCTTGTTTTATCGGTGTTTTAGGTCCTCCTTTTCCAAGGCAACAGTTATATTTGGTAAATCGATGCGAGAGTTCGCACATGTGACGAACCAGTTTAGCAACCTACTCCGTCTCGCGACGACGATCGAGGCGCGTCTCAAAGATCGACAACAACGCTTTCGTGAATGTGGATCAGCTGGTCCACCGCATCTTCTCAAACACTTGTTTTGGGAAAACGACAATTTTCACCGCTGCGACTCGAAATCCAAAAGGTATTCTGCGCTTAACCCTATTTGCGTTCGGTGGTACGATCGACGAGTCTCTGTCCTGCTCACAAGAGGAAATGGAGTTGGTTCGTCCTCTCGGCCCCGATCCGCTTACATGCTCCATGGAAGACCTGCGTTATGTACTAGTGCAAGAACACCACGATCGACGTTACTGTTTTGAAACTCCAAGGAGTATCGTTTGGACGCGTTCTCGACCTGTTTATGCCACCCAACTCTCTGTTCCCAACAGTAGTTCGCTTCTCCAGAACGGTCGTCGCGAACCCGTTAGTACACCACTTGGGCAACTTTCTCAGTCAATCCAGTAAAGTGTTTATAACTTTCGTTTGTCCTCTTAGCACTAATTTAAACTTCACCATCAGGCACCACACGCTCGTGAGGAAAGGTTGTTGGGCCCCTCAAGCTGGTTGCTCTCGTCGACCAACGATTCTGACAGACGAGATGACCCTACCATACTGCCGCCAGCGGTGGTAAGTAAGAGGTGGTGAAATAAAAAAATCAAACAATAATCTAAAAATTTAAAATATAAAATAAAAAAAAAACAAAAAAAAAAAAAATACACCGTCGAGGTCGTTCCCCCGACTCAGAGCCTCAATGGTCGATCGACTCTCATGCCGTCAAGATCGGTTGCAGAGAAGACAGTCCCAACCCCTCGCATTCTAGTGGGGTAGCTGTCCCTCCTGTTGCGATTCTTCGAAAGTCTAAGGCCGCTCTTCCGTACCCCGAAAACACCACCGCACTCTACCTTAATCCTTTCTCATCAAGGGATAGTGGTTGCGTGGGTTTTTTCTTGGTTCGCTTCTTGTTGGGTCGTCGTTGGTGACGCTTGGTAGTCGTTATTTTCGCTGCGGACATTATATGTTTTTTGAAATCTGATGCATCGAATATGCCCTGTCCCCTACTGTCTATTATCATAGAAGTAGTCGAAGGACATTCCTTGTAATACTCACAAGGCCGATTAGTTTAGTTTAGACACTTTACTATTCGGACTTGTTATCACCAGTCATAGTACACTAGTAGATCTAGAAGTACTAAAAATGTATAACTTGTTTCCCAGGTCTCTTTGAGAATGTTATCTTATCTATGTGTGATCCCTTAGAGGACTAATGTGAGTCTACGCATAATCAAATAAGCTGAGTTCGTCCGAAACGCGTTAGTCAATGGGCTATGGCCAATTTAGGCGCGCGCGGAAATAGTTTTGGTTTACCACTTTGTTC